>PKMM01023770.1:467415-530738 GCA_002933915.1 Eutrema heterophyllum
AAAAATAATTGTGTTTTATATAATGGAAACAAATAATATTGAAAAAAGTAAAATAAGAGAAAAATAAAAAGTGTTAAAATCTAAAAATATATATATACGATTCATCTTATTATATAAAGCATAATGTTTCAAAGTTTGTAATTCGTGTGATCGTGACACGTGTCAAGTCAAACAATCAAATTTTGACATGTGTTTAATAAATTTTTTATTATATTTTAACACATAATATTAACATTATTAAAAGTAAATTTTAAAATTGAATTCCTAATCCTTAAAAGTAAAGGAAAAAAATAGTAGTTATATCAAAATTAAGAAAAATTAAACAAAAATTATAAATAAAAGCCAAAGTTAAAAAATCATATTTTAATTTAGAATAAAAAAATTAAACAATAAATTATGATCTTAAAAAGAAAAAGAATTAAAGCCAAAGTTTATATATATAAAAAAGGAAAAACCATATTTCAGTTTAGAATAAGAAAATTAAACAATAGGTTACAATCCTAAAAAACTAAAGTTTTAAAAAAGGAAAAAAACAATTAATATTTCTATGTAGATTAATAAAATTAAAAAATTGAAATACAATCCTAAAAAGAAAAATAATTCTCATCCCCACCCTATATAACCAAATTGATAACTTCTCAATTTCACAACCAAAAAAACTTTTCATAACATTTTTGTCTATAAACTGCATGTAATCTTTTGTCTAATATAACATAATTACGACCAAAAATAAAAAGTAAATTTATCCTAAAAGCCAAAGTTGATTAAAAAAAAAATTTTAAATTAATAATGGAAAAATTTAAAATCGATTAATTAAAAAAAATTAAAAATTCGTAAAATTTAATAACCGATTCATAATACTAAAAGGTAAAGTTACTAAAAAAGTTAAAAATACAAAATATTAAATTTATTCTAAATGGCAAAATTAATATAAAAAGGAAAAAAATCTTTAGTTTTTCCATTTATATTAAGGAAACAATTAATTACTAATCCTAAAAGAAAAAAATTCTAATTTATCACTTCTATATAAACCACAATTTGATAGTATATCAATTACACACCAACAAATTAAAAGTCCAATAATCGTATTCAAAACTATTTACTCCATGTGATTCACCAATTTTTTCTTTCAATGTATAGATTTATTTCATCGAAAACTTCGTATCTAAATTTATGTATGATATATTTTCATAGGTTATCTAATTTTATTTTCCATTTTTTTGTTTTTAGTTTTTTTTTCTACGGATTATAAAATAATAAATTACAAACCCGCATATATGCGGATATTTATCTAGTAAATAATAAATAAAGATTTTGTCATGAAAAAAATCTCACGTAGTGTGAAAATAATAAAAATAATTGGAGTAGAACTTAGCTGGAACCGGACAAGCTTGGCAAGAACTGGTCAGTGGCTACATTGTGTGAAGTCCAGCGAGTGATCTTAGCTTCTCGCAGAGTATGAACGTGATCATCGTTTGTGGCCCGAGCCGTGCAAAAATCGCAAAGCCTCTGTGTCAATAAAAAAAACAAGAACCGTTTTATTTATTTTATCAAGAATTTTGTGTAGATATATCCTCAACTCTTTTTTTCTAACCCTTTGTAGAGTGCCAAAGGTCCTTCTTTGCGAACAACCTGAAGGATGATACAGAGATACAGAACATTAACGTTCAATGTAAGCAATTCCAAGTGAAAATATATACTAAAATGTATAAAAGAAGGGATCGTTTACGTTACCTTGTAACCACAATGAAACCCATTTCTGTAGATTCTGTAGCTTTCGGAATCTTGCTGCAACATCAAGCGGGTTTTAATCATGTCCATGGGCGCGGTTATCAGAGTGCTTACTACACCTGCAACCACACTTGAGCTTCATTCATCAAGTGCTAGAGTAAGTTAGTTTCTGCACCTGTTTCGGATTTTGTTGCCTAATAAAAACAGTGGAATTGGGTAATGGTTGTTAAACTGTTACCACAAATGAAGATGAAACCCTTCTTCTAGAGAAGTTCGTTTAACCAGAATCTGCAATTACAAGAAACTTTAGGAGCTCGAGTGTTAGAAAGCAGCAACTTATTTTTGAATCAATAAATGGATGACGAGCAGGGTTTGACAATTTATAAAAACATATGGATATTACTTCATGGTGCTCAAAAAGCGGAAAATAGTAGTCTTAGAATATGACCCGCTTGGTTTCCTCGTATGTTGCAAGCTGTGAGGCAGTTAGTGCTGCAGCTCTAACCATGGCAGGACCAACTCCTTTCCAGAAAGCTCCTATGCCTTCTTTAGAGACTATCTCCCGCACTTCTGCAATGGGAACTGCGTTTGGATTCATCTGCAACCTTACCTAACAGAAAGGCAAATTGATATGCGTCTTAAAAACCAAGAAAGAGATCTAATGAGCAGAATCTAATGAATACTTAAGGTTTCATCTACCTTTACAACTTCAACCGGGTTGGTTAATGCTGTGGAAAACGCCCCAGCAAATGCGCCTGATGCTATCTTGACCAAGACATTGGTAGACCCAAACGCCCAATCTAAAGAAACCTTGGTGGGTTCGTATAATCCCAATCTGAGACCCCCGTAAAGTACTGATCTAGTGAGAGCAGGAGTCAGTCCCAAGTATAAAGACCTAGGCCCTTCATTCTTCATTAGTTGAACAAAGATTCCAGTCTGAAAAACATTTCAAAGAATGCAAGCTAAAGTTAATTAAAAAATCCCCAATAACATCAAGAGGGAAGTTCACTAGAACATTATTACCATTCCAATTAAAGGGCCTCTTTGGCCGACATGCTGCATCTGCAATCTTACTTTCAGTACATCTGGAAACAAAGATAACGGAAAGGAGCCCGTTTAAGCAGAGTACGACGGAAAGACAAATAATTTTCTTCTGTGATATCTTCTGAATCCCTAAGCTTAATTGCCACATTATATACTACATTAGTTGAGCAGAGACTTATGCACTAAGTCACTGACCCAGATCCAGAACATACTGCTACATTATCCAAAGATCACTATTGAAGAAAGCAGTCCTACGAGGAAAACTCCACAGAAAACACCTATCTACTACATTATCCAAAAATCACTATCCAAAAATCCATCACAAGTGCTAAATATCTCCACAGAAAACACCTCTCTGCAGCTAATTACATATCAAATAACTCTAATATGCAATTTGTTTCTCTCCAGAGAAGGAAACTGCAGGCATTGGATATTCCAGATATAGAATTACAAACACCATGTTTCTCTTCTATGGCGGATCGAATACCCCAATACATAAAGTGTGTAAGAATAGGAGCTAAAGTACTCTGGTTATAATTTCTAAACCAAAACACCCACATTTCCAAAAAATTGGATTCATACAAAATTATGTGTGAACAAGTCATCAGGAATCTAACCGAGAGGATGAGTCACGCCTGTGGCTAACGCGACGGATATTCCGCTTGTGCCAAAATGAGACGCCACCATTGACAGCGGCGGAAGAAGATTCTTCTGCTTCCTCACTTCCGCATTTCCTTCAACAACTACACAAATCCACGCCATTGAAATTCGTCGACACATCACCAAATTATAGGGGAAAAAAAAGGTGGTGAAAGGAAATCTCGATTCAATCTAGAATTAGCATATGATTCGCGAAATTTAACATGAGACTATTAGCGAGATCAATAGCATCATGTCGCAAAAACCAAAAGATCCGACGAACCTGGGATTGAAGAGACCGGCGGGGAGATATCGCCGATCATTGTAAAATTAAAAATTTCTTTGTTTAAATTTTTTTTCTTGGGAAATGGTATCTGCTGCCCTTTTTTATATGCGTCGTGCGAAACGACGCCGCTTTATTAAGGATACTTCTCCGGTTATTAATAGCCGTCAGATATCATAAATGAATCTGCACCGTTGGATGAAAATCATCCTTCTTAATAAAAAAAAAATTTAGGCAAAAGAAAAAATAGACTCTCTCTGCACTTTCTTCTTCCTCTTGTCTGCTCCCGAAGATTCCCGTCTCTCTCACTCTCGCTGGGTCCTTGGAATTTTCTGAACGATGCCGAGGTAAAGGGTTCTGGATCTTCAGAGATATTCTGATACATAGATGATTATCTAGCTCGATATTAGGTTTTACTTACTTGTTTATGTTGATTTTCGCAGGTATTACTGTGATTATTGCGACACTTATCTCACCCACGATTCCGTGAGTCTAATTCTACTTTCCTGTTTATTTATTTATACTTGCGTAGTAATCGAGAACTCGCCGTCGTTGATGAACTTAAGTTCGCTTGTATTGAAATCGATCTCGGGCGGTATCAGTTAGGTTTACGATTTAGATTCCCTTTTAAAAACAGTAGGTTATTTACTTGGTAACATTGGTTCGATTCTTGCCTTTGGCTAGCTCAATTACTTGGTGAAAATGATTGATTACTAGGAATCAACCCATGATTTTGTGGCGAAGATTGATTTATTTTAAATGGGTGATTGTAAGCTCAAGTTCTTGCATTTAAACTTGTTTTCCTCACGATTTCATAATGAAATTTATCAAAATGGCTGCACTTTTGTTTATCTACGGTTTCTATGATGTTTTTGGGTTGATTCAGAATCTAATCATGTTTCACGGATTGTACCGTCTTCTCTTATTAGTCTAGTTTTTATCTTTTCCTATTTTTTTTCAGCCATCGGTGAGGAAGCAGCACAACGCCGGTTACAAACACAAGGTACATAAAGAGTCCATAATGTTTTGTATTTTGTGTGGTGTATATAAGACCTTTCTTAAAGTTTGTTAAGAGTTTGATGATCTTCAGGCGAATGTGAGAATATACTATCAGCAATTCGAGGAGCAACAAACCCAAAGCCTGATTGATCAAAGAATTAAAGAGCATCTTGGTCAAGCTGCAGCATTCCAACAGGTTGGTGCTGTGTTTAATCAGCATATGCTCGCTAGGCCTCGCCTTCCTATGATGCCACCACCTGGAAGTATGCCTATGGGTATGCGACCTCCTGTTCTACCTAGACCGATGATGCCTGGTCAAGGTAATTTCTGTTACTAGAATAATATAATCTGCTTGCTGTGCGGATTTACATTAGCAAGTTTTAGTAAATAACTTTCATAGTAATCTTTAGAAAAGTCTAAAGATGAAAAATAGAGTTTAATAAAGAACTTCATCCATGTATAGGTGATTTGAGAAACATCAACATTGTATACGAAACTTTGGGTTAAATTGAAGACTGTTTGTAAACATGGTCAACTTGAGATTTGATTGTCACTTGTGATGGATCATGACTCTTCAGACTCTTACGAAATAGATTCCATGCATTTTAACCATGTCGGTCAAACATCAACTAGCATACTTCATACATAGATGATGGTTCCATCTTCTTTGCATTCAGTTATTTGAATTGAAATGTAATATTGTACCTTTCCAGGTTACATGCCTCCTCCAGGAGTACCACAGATGATGGCACCGCCTGGTGCTCCTCTACCTCCACCTCCACAAAACGGTATTCTCAGGCCACCAGGAATGGCTCCGTTACCAGGTCAAGGTGGCGCACCACCTCCCAATTATAATGGACCCCCTCCTCCTCCTCCTCCTTATCATACAAATCCAGCTGCTGCTCCACCAAGTGGTAGCTTCAACAATCCAAACCCGGGTGCTGAATCTCCTGAAAGCAATGAGTAGGGTTTAGGTCTGATGAGTCATTTTTCTCTTCCCAAATTTTCTCAGAGCTATTGTTCAACACAGTATCTTACCTTTTCTAATCCAATTTATGTGAAGAGGTTTAGAATTAATGTATGTGAAATGCATCATTTTTATGTGCTAGATTATCGTATCCAGAGTGATGAAGAGAGAAAATCTGAGTATTTTTATATCTTAGAACAAACAGGTCAGGTTTATGAAAGATTGATTAAAAGGCTTCATTCATTGCTTGCATCAATCAGTACATCATTAAGTGGACAGAAGTAGCCGTGTTGCCGTAAACCGTGTGTTTCTCTGGTTCCTTTTGTCTGCTATCTAGAAGAGACGATGCCTGCAACAGAGAACCAAAGAATTGTAAGGACTGTGTCTGACAATTTCTATTATATCCATTAGAAAAGGGTTTGTAGTCGCCCAAACTAGGATCATGATATCTGAATTTGGTGATCTGTGGTATAAGGGCAGGGCCTAACCTGGCATATTCCAGTTTCTGAACCACAATTCCATTCAGCAGAAGCTCTGAGGTGTAAATTTTAGCCCCTTCGTTACAAACACAAGTTAAAAGTGTTCTTTCTTGGCGTAACTTCATATTGTTAAATTGGCATAGACGCTACCTTGATTAAGGAAAGGAAGACATAAATCTCTATCGTCTTCGCAAGAAAGAATCAATAGATCATCTGGAATTCTTCTATCCTCTGCAGCAATGATCTCACTTATCTCCACTACCTGATAAAGGAACTCATAACCCTTCTGAAGAAGTGCCAAGATGTCTATAAAACAAAATCTCTCAATGGAAGAGAGTTTTTCTTACCTGCCCTTGAGTCAACTTCACTAAGTCAGCAATCATACCTCTGTCGGGTTTAATTTTGGGTGTGATGCAGACTTTTAACCCCTGTGAATAAATGTGACTTGTAAGATCTCAGATATTTTCGAACAAAGGGTGTTTATGAAGCTCTGAGAAAATGTCAAATCAGATAAATTGTGACCTTAAGAAGGGGATGCTGCTTCGCACGGGCCAAAGATGTAAGCATGCAGAACCCGTCTTTTTCCTTTTTGCTATCCCTTAGGATGTAATTCTTCTCATCTATCAAGCATCTTGTTTGTCCACAGCTCTCTAGCCATAGAGGTATCACAACAGGTTTACCAAGGGCTATGGCTTCCAACATATTCCTTGTCCGAGAAAATCTTTCTGCTATGAAGTGTGTTGAGTCTGCCGAGGAAGATGCCGGAGTAATTCCCAGTCGAACCATGATCTACGGAATAAAAAAGGGAATCCTTGATAACCAGTATAGTGTATATATGTATATGCTTACACTGTCAAAATTGATAAATGGAGGACTAGAATGATAAACAAACCTTCTTCTGCTGCTTGATTGTTTCATCATCCAGATTATGGCTGAATAAGACTCGAACATGTGCCAAGTTTCTTCGTCTCCTCAAGTCTTTCCACATTAAGTCACCTACCTTTCCTGATCCTCCAAGCCTTATGATCTCCTTCAGAAGAAATGGCCTAGGCAAATCTTTATTACAAGAGATTTCATGACTTCCGCTATATATTTTCCTTAGAGATGCATGGTTTGCAACATCCAAATCATTGACACCTGATTGGCAAGAAGAGGCTTGTCTTGTCCCACTTACTGATACTCGTAACCTACTTGACAGAGTGTTGGTTTCGCTTCTGTCTTTAGCTGAACTAGTACACCAAGATTTCCTAGGTGGGACATGATGCCTTTGCGTAAGACGTGATCTTTTGGCCCTGGGATGCCTCCATTCACATAAGTTGAGAAGACATGTTATAGCAGAGATGTTTGTGCCAGCTCTCTCTTTCATAGTGAATTTTCTCTTCTTCTTAGAGTTTCTCTTCTTGTTTGGAGCACTAAGCAGATCACTCCAGTTGTCTCTTTCAGGTCTACCCTCAATGGTATCATTGTTTCTTCTAGAGAGATCCCTCATTTCTGATTCATGAGCTTCTTCTTTAGTGCAGGGAGCATACAGTAAAGCACTCATTGCTTCAGCGGCAATCTGAGTGTTAAGACCAACATCAATAAAATCTTCCTCAGGTTCCGACTGCTCCTTTGACGCTTTATCCTGCAACTGAGCATCCATCTGTGAGATTAACATAATGCCCTGACTCAAACCCGATGTTTGTTCCATCTTGTGATGTTTAGCAGAACTGTTCTGCATAAATATTTTTGTGGGATGAGTTGAGACTTTTCTATTCTCACACGGATCCACAGATCCTTTCTTCACTCCAAGATCATCATCTTGAACATGATCTTCTCTTCTCTTGAAGCATGTAACGTTTGCACGAGTGACTGGAGAGTTTTGAGGGTCACTCACATCACACTGATCACTACCCCAATCAAAGACTCTCATTTTCCTGGTAGGACTTCTGGTCTTGATTCTTTTGGCCAGAGATTGACGTCCTTTTGCACCTGAGAAAGGAGGTGACTTCCTTCTCCTACTAGTTTCCGGGAGATTCACTGGGGACAAATTTAGATCTTTGTCCATCAAAAAGTGGTCCACAAAACCAAGGGCATCTGCTTGTGTTGACTCTCCTGGTTCCTGAGAATCCAAAAAATCCAGCCCTGGACCTTGACTATTAGCAGTGATCCGCGAAGAAACTTGGAAACCGGTCGCGATACCGCAATTTGATTCTTGCTTTCCTTGAAGAAAGAGATACAGTAAGATTTGATCTTAGTTAATACAGAAACGATTTGCACAGAAGAGGATTAGATACATCATAACAGCACAAAGATATGTTTACCTGTCTGACATTCGTGATCATTCGATCCATCAGACTCCAAAAGTATATCTGCAGCTTTGAAGCTTCGCTCCCGCAAACATGTCGACTCAGCGGCAGCAACGCTCCCATTTCCTCCCTCTTCATCCTCACTATCATCCACCACTTCGTCGAGACCGCCAAATTCCTGGTCCAGTGTTTCTTCGTCACCACAATCTTCGTTATCTACGAGCTCCGTATCGTCGTAGAGCTTTTGAAATGGGGTTTCAAGTAACGAGCAATCATCAATCGGCGACATAGCTTCATCAATCGGCTCGGTATCTTGAATTTCCCCGAATCCCAAAATCTCATTAACCTCAAACCCTAAGAGAATTCAAAAAGGAAAATTTGTTCACCCGTCAAAAATTCGTAAAATGAATCTATCACCTAAAATCTACAATAACCCGGAGAACACAATTCGGAATTCGCAATACGAAGGAAGATAAATTATTCGTAATCGCAAAACTCACTATGATCCGAAGAAGCTGAAGTAGACTTCGAATCGGAGGCGAAAACTTCGGTGTCGATATGATTGACCATCGAAACTCGAATCTCACAAAATCAAATCGCTATAAGCGCTCAATTCTTGTACGACTAGAAACCGAGGAGAAACCCTAGAGGTTCCATTGACGATAACTGGCGTTTTAGTCGGGCACATTGGCGGGAGACTGGGAGAGAGACGAGCCGATGGACGCTGGTTTTGAAAAGCACAATTCTGCACTGTGATCTATTCATTAATTTAATGTATATTTAAAGGCACCAGAAAATGTCAAAAAGGGCATTTGGTCTAGTGGTATGATTCTCGCTTAGGGTGCGAGAGGTCCCGAGTTCAATTCTCGGAATGCCCCAAATGTTTTAAATTTTCTTCTCTTTTTCCACCATACTGTTCTCTTCTC
The DNA here is from genome assembly GCA_002933915.1 of Eutrema heterophyllum. Taxonomy (NCBI): domain Eukaryota; kingdom Viridiplantae; phylum Streptophyta; class Magnoliopsida; order Brassicales; family Brassicaceae; genus Eutrema; species Eutrema heterophyllum. The sequence goes on from PKMM01023770.1 coordinate 476,772, forward strand.
CCTTTAGTCTTCAGCTATATTTCCAAAAAAGAAAAAAAGGACTAATATTTTTTTTTTTTGTTTTTTGAACAGCATTCGCCACATCATCTTACATCTCGTTTTTTCTTGGTACGCAAATTGGCGAATAATCTTCACATTTAAGAATCTTACAAATTATCGGTATGTCAAAGAAAGATAGGCAACACTTTTGTATTCTAATTTTGCTTTTCTTTTCCCTTCCTCTAATTTTTTTTTCCCATCCCATGTATGTGATCTTGCTTGTTAAATATGCATGCATGATTATAATTAGGTGGAACTGGAACACCATATATATTAGTTATAGATACATGGTTCTATTTTCTTAACTATATTTTATGCGTCATAAATTCATAGTTTAAGCCAATTTGCAAATATGTAGTATGTTGTAAAGAAAATTTATATTATATTTTTTTTTTTCATATCTACCAAAACGATACATGGTACATCTTATTAGGTGGAACTCCATTAGATAACAAATGAAAATTGGTCGTATGCAATCCCGCAGATGTCTCTGGATATTTACATTTATCTACTGAATAATATATATNGTTTTTATAGTTTTTTGTCCTCAAAAGATTTTCAAAGGTTTCTAAAACATTATGACAAAATGTAATAAAATACTATGACATAAAATATTCTAGATTTGTATTAAAGATTATAATATCTTGTTCAAAATTACCCTCGGCCTAGGGAAATTGCTCATTTTATTCCTCAACTATTTGCAATTGTCATAAATAATCTCAAACTATTATGATTGCAAAACAATTCTTCAACTCAACGTTGACCACGCAAAATTGGGATTAATATAGTCAACCGTTAACTGAGTAAACGAAAGACGTTACAATTAAATCTCGTTGACTTTTTATTAGTCAAATTTTGCAAAATCAACGTAAACTTGATGAATTGATTTTTTTTTTTTTTTTTTAGTTAAAGGGCCTTCATTAATTTAAAGAGTTTTACAAGGAAATTAAGCAAGAACCAAACCATTAGAAAAGAAAGAAACCAGAACAGGGGGAGGCAAAAATTGCACACACGCAATTGTTTACCAAGAAGAGAGGAAGGGAAGGAATAGATGTGACAACCAAGGGAGGGGGAGAGAACTGATACCTTACATCACGTAGACCAGATACAAAGAAGAAGGGGACCAGATTCCAAGCCCAAATTTTTCAAAGCCAAAGCTTTGTCTTTGACAATCACTAGAACTTTTCGTAAAATGACTTGAGGAGGTTTTGTGTTTCCATGATGATACCTGCGATTCATCTCCTTCCAGATTTCAAAAACACAGGCCTGCCAGCCTTGTAGGAGAGCTAACGATCCCGCTGAAGAGGAGGTAGCAATCGGGAGCCAGGTGACAATTTGATCCCAAGTCAGATGGAGCATAGGAATTTGTAGACGGTTAAGCAAACCAACCCAGATTATTTATGAGAAACAGCATTCAAAGTACATGTGGTTTCGCGATTCTTGAGCCAAACCACATAAGAGACAAGTGCATTCGACATCTACACCCCAAGATACTAACCTGTTTAAGGTTGGATTACGATCTAGCATGAATAACCAAGAAGTAGTGGAGTGTTTTGGTATTCCAGTTTTGAACCATATCACCTTGTGCCAGGGTACCTCCTACCTTGATCCCCTAACTGCTGTCCAGATCTCCTTTGAAGTGAACTGACGACACTCTTTATCGCCCACCATCCATAGTGGAGAATCTGCATCCGACGACACCGGCATTGAGACAATGAAAGTTAGCAAGCGAAGTTGCAAATCTGATCTTGCAGAAGGTAAGTTCCAGCCCTCCGTAGTGCGGTAATCCTTTACTAAAGCATTAAGCGGAATGCCTAGTGATAACGGACCCAAATGGCCGAAAAATGAATCAATGGTCCGAATGGCGTCCAAGGATCCCACCAAAAGAAAGTTTCATCCCCACGACCAATTCTGATACGGAGAAAAGAAGCTGCCTTGTGATGCAGTTTCAGAATCTTTCGAAACATCCAAGAGTAAGCATTATTTTTCTCATTTAATGACCAGAAGTCTGCTCTAGAAAGATAAGTGTTTCTGATCCACGCCACCCAAATGGAACCAGCACGAAACTATAACATCCATATCAGCTTTAAACCACAAGTATCATTCCAGCTAGAGACTGATCTCAAACCCAAACCACCCTCGGCCTTTGGAGTAGTAACCGCTGCCCAAGAGACTTTGGCAGAAGTAGACCCATCCAATTTCCCATGCCATAAGAAAGCGCCACACAAGGAATTAATTTTTTGTATTACCTTCTTAGGGAGAAAGAAAGCCGCCGTCCAAAATCCAATTAAACCCGAGATGATTGTCTCCAAAAGTCGCAAGCGACCTGCCAGACTCAAATGCCTATGTAACCACCCATTCATCTTAGCTATGATTTTCTGTAGTAACGAGTCATAGTCCGAAATGGATAGTTTCTTCGAGCATAAAGGGAGGCCCAAATACCTGATTAGAAGAGAGCCAGGAGAGAGGGAAAATATGTCCTTTAAAATGTCCAATACTTCCACATCGACACCTGAACAAAACATCGAAGTTTTTCCCATATTCACCCCTAAGCCAGATATTTTTTCAAACTGATAGATTACTGTGAAGACCCCTGCAACAGATTCAAAAGTCCCTTCCACAAAAATCAAGAGATCATTGGCGAAAGAAAGATGAGTCAAACGTTGAGTTGCACAACCTGGATGATACCTGAAAATCCCAGCTTCCGCCGCATTATTTAGCATCAACGATAAGACATTCATGGCCATGACGAAGAGGATTGGTGACAAAGGGTCCCCTTGGCGGAGCCCAGATCTCCCTTTAAAGTAACCTGAAGTGATGCCGTTGATGCTCACCGAGAAGGATGGAGAGCATATACAAGCACGATTCCAGGAAATAAATACCACGGAAACCTTATACGCGGAGAGAGTAGTAAGTATGAAATCCCAACGGATGGTATCAAACGCCTTTGCAATGTCAATCTTCAGCGTAATTCTTGGCGATTGTAGAGGTTTATGATAACCCTGAATTACCTCAGCGGCGAGTAAAACATTGCCAAGAAGCAGACTATCCTTAATGAAAGCTGTTTGATTCGGAACCACAATCGCAGGCAAAACCTTTTTTAACCTATCTGAAAGCAGTCTCGTGACGAGCTTGTAGACAATATTTAGGCAAGAGATAGGCCTGAAATCTCTCAAATCATCAGCACCGCTTCTTTTTGGGATAAGAACCAGGGAAGTGGCATTCATAGAAGTCGGCATAAATGATGTCTGGAAAAAGTCTTGAACCGCCGCAATGACTTCAGGACAAATTATATCCCACGATGCTTTAAGAAACTCGACAGGAAACCCATCAGGACCGGGAGTCTTGTTCAGAGGCATTTTGAAAAGAGACATCTTGATGGAGTCCTGTAAGATAGGGGCAGACAGAATCGATTGATGCACCTGCGAACATTTATCCACTAAAACCCTCTCAAGATAATCCCAAAGAAAAGGACAGAAAGCACCATTCACCGTGCAAAAAATGCCAGCATAATAGGCCTGAGCCATTAGGTGAACCTCCCTTAAAGAGCTTGTTTTTGACCCATCACCTTTCCGAAGATATTTGATGGTGTTAGTAGCGTTTCTCAGCCTGGTTATAAAGTTTAAGAATCTTGTGTTGAGATCCCCTTCCTCTAACCATTTGATCCTGGATCTTTGTCGAAAAAAACTCTCCTCAGCCAATCGCAGAAGAAACCAGGCATCTCTAGCCTCTTGCTCAGCAAGGAGAGCCACTGGAGTAGGGTCATTTAACGCTTGCAACTGAGAGGATTTGAGACTTAGGTTAGCTTCCTGAACTCTTTTTTCAATACCGCTGTAATTGTCTTTACTCAAAGTCTTCAAAGGCCTCTTTAACGCTTTCAGCTTAACCCCTAAATCCTTCAAATTCAGAGCCAGCAAACCAGAAACTTCCCACTCTCTTTTCACGACTTCAGAGAACATAGGTAACCTCGAAATACAGTTGAAAACTTGAAAGATCTATTACCAAAGGCTGGAGGAGGGATACATAACTTGATATGGCAGGGAGTATGATCAGAGAACTCCGGTGGTTCGAAAAAGCAGTGACTCGATTGGAAAGCTATCCTCCAGCTATCATTAACTAAGGATCTGTCCAACTTTTTAGATGTAGGCGCTGAAGGTCTCTTGTTGGACCAGGTGAACTTCGGACCCTGAAATGGCATATCAAAAAGACAAAGATCTAAGAGACATTCCCCAAAACATCGTATATCAACCGTTGTTGAGACCAAAGAGTGGTTTGAAGATTCCGCAGGCTGCAAAATCTCATTGAAATCACCAACCACTAACCAAGGCTTTGAGCTAAGATCAAAAGAAATATGCGTATCTCTCAAGGATTGCCACAACTCTCTTCTTTCCTCCACTTCATTTGAAGCATACACCACCGTGTAGATAAAAATTTCCCCCTCCTCTAAAGTGACTTCACACGTTATTGACTGCTTATCTGAGAATAGATGCACCATCGAAATCTGCTGCTTGAAAATAACCCAGATTTTTCCCAACGGAGAGAGCTGGTAGTTGGATAAGACATTCCAATCTTGACCAATGGTAGACAAAATAAGGTTCTTGTTTATTTCCCTTACATGCGTCTCAAGAAGGGCTCCAAACAAAATTGACCTTGAACTGATCCAATTTGCAAGTGGGCGGTGCTTCAAGGGTTCATTAATACCGCACACGTTCCAAAAAAATGTATCACACATTAAAATGATTAATTATGGTGACGCCCCCTGAAATCAGAGGAGTACCGCCACCGGAAACCGGGGATTGCTTTGTTCTTCTTAACTTCTTCTTCTTTTGGATAGAGGGTGAATAGGAGGAAGGAGACTCACTGTGGGGAGTGCTAGATGGCTGATACGCAGCAATCTCTTGGCCTGAGATCATCATACAATCATCACCATCATCATCTTCATCAAGGTCATCATCATTTTGTAGCGTACCAAAGGGATTGGTTAAGGTGACAGCTATTTCCACATTGGATACCAACACCGATCTGGCAGGAAGGGTGTGCGAAGCCAAGGTAAAACCGTCATCCTCTAGCTGAGAAGAAGAAGACTGTTATCCCCCTTCAGAGCCCATCTCAGCATTTCCCACTACCAAATCTAATCCTTCCACCAAGGCCACGGCCTGTTCAGGAGCAGCGACACTAGACTCCACAGCTTTAGACACCACAGCCTGTTCTGGAGACACATCATGCGTTGAAACTTCTAAAACTTGGTTGAGATGTGATGACGAAACCATACCCACTACTCCATCTGAACCAGCAGGCATCGCTGCACATTGTGACGGCCCATTATCTGAGCCAGCAGGCGCAGCTGCACTCTGTGACGGCCCATTAACTAAGGTGGAAGCAGCATCAACTGATTTCTTTACCCATTCCAGCCCACCACCCGCAACGGATCGCTTTTGACTTAGTTCCTTATTAATCTGAGCTGAGTTAGTCTTTGGACAGAATGTCGCCTTGTGACCAATCTCTCCACAAACAGAACAAAGAGGAGGTAACCACAGGTATGAAACCGACAGAACAACCACCTCGCCATCTTCTCTTTCAATCTCCATCGAATCTGGCAGTTTCTTTGTTAGATCCGCCACAACCTTAATCTCTGCGGAGTTAATGCTGGTGAATGGTTTTGCATCGACCACCACGCCTAGCGGACGAGCAATGAAACTCATTCCTTCATCAGTGACTAAATCAAAAGGAATGCTATGAATCTTTGCCCAAATGGGAGCTCGCTGAAGAGAGGGCGGATCCAGACTGAAAGAAGCCTTCCACTCGGTTACAAAGAATGGGGAGTCACCCACCCTCCATAGTTCATGCTGTAAAACCCTTCTTCTCAACCCACCCGAGGGAATATAGAATAAGAACACATTTGCTGAAAGATTCTGAATTGTAACTCTCTTGTCTTTTCCCCACAAGAAGTTTATAACACCCCAAATCTTTCCATGAGAGGGAGGATTACCGTAAAAAATTCCTACAATGAAATCCGAGTGGAGCTTAGCACCCCTTTCGAAGATTGCATTTGGTACCTTCACCCTTGGCCTGCCTTTAGCCGAGATTGTCATCGGAGCGGAGTATTGTTTGATTCTGCAGGATGAATGTAGGCTCGTCGCCCAATTGAAATCATCGGTACCCTCCTTCACCTTGTGAGGGGCACCCGAGGAAGAACCCGGAGTTACTGTAGGAGCCGCGGGTGAGGCTTGAGAAGCCACTGTTGAACCTTGAGAAACCACTGGGATCGGTTGCTCACCAGAGACAGCCGGAGAAGATCCGAAAGCAACCGCCGCCGGAGGAAACAGAGAGACCGGGATCGAAGAGCTTTGATTCCCAGCTTGCGGAGAAAATGGGAGGCACTGATTTCTGACTTGCGGAGCCAGCGAATCGGAAGCATCGGGCATGTCGGAGTCCACGAGGCGTGGGGGAGCCTCCACAGGTGAAAGGAAGAGCAGATCCGGCGGAACCAGTGGCGTCAGAGCCGACATCTTGAAACTGATGAATTAATTTGCCAACTTAAAAGTTGAAGAATTAATCTGTAAAATTATAAAACTTGAGAAATGAAATGATCTGAATTTTAAAAATTTACACATAATTGTTAAAGTTTATTCATAACAACGGTAAGAATTATTATGTGGCACAAGAACTATTGAAAGGGAAAAAACTATTAAATTGTTATGAATAAAACTATATACAGCTATATAAGAACTTAACCGATAACTTTTTATATTTACATAAAGTTTTTTTTGTATTTTACGTTATTAATAAAATAATCTTAGTTGATTCTCCATTGTTCATGCATGAAAGCCCAAATTAATTGGATCTTACCATCATACTTTTATAGATATATATAGTCAGACTCGAGCAGTAGGAAATGCGGGATAGGCCATCGCTTAAGACCACCTTTTTTTTTTTTAATTTTTTCTTAGCCACATTTTTTATTTTAGATTTATAATTTTTAGACCATAAATTTTATGTTTTAAAGTATTTTTTTACAATTAAAAAAAATTGGTTTGAATCACATAATTAACCATCTTTAATTTTTCTTATTGTCTCGATTTTTTTTTTGTGTTATCTTCTCGAACTGCATCCAAAATTACGAAAAATACTAGACGTGATAGTTTATAGTTTATTCTTTACGCGTAATTTTTTCCAAAGTTATCATGTCATCATCATCATTAAGGCTAGTGACTATCATTTCTTCTAAACTATAGAAAGTTGGTGAAATTCATGTTGAAGTAAAATTTTTTATTTTAAATAAAAGGAAATTTTAGAAGATTATGAACTTTTTTTTAAAAACTTTTATATTTAAAATTTTATATATTTTCTTAGTTAAAATCGATAAATTAATAAAATATCAAAGTTCCGACATTATTAATTTATAGAGTTTCTACTATACAAACAAATTAGAAAATATATACGTTTGTTAAATTACTTTCTAAAACTCTTCTTATCCTTTTTGTGTCATGTAAATTTTGTTCTTTTTTATCAATTATTTTGAAAATAGATTGGAACTAAACTTTTTAAAAATAAATAAATAGAGTTTACCTGTTTTTTACGACGGAATTTGTTTACAAAAGGCCACATTTTTTTCTCGACTCGGACTATCATTTTCATTAGACCAGAGCTATATATAGTTTATTTGATTTTTTTCACATTCAATAGTTCTTAGTGCCACATAATAATTCTTACCGTTGTTATGAATAATTTTAACAATTATGTGTATATTTTTAAAATTCAGATAATTTAATTCCTAAAGTTTTATAATTTCACAGATTAATTCTTCAACTTTTAAGTTGGCAAATTAATTTCTCAAGTTTACGTTGACTTTGCAAAATTGGACTCATAAAAAGTCAACGGGATTTATATAAGGTCCTCCGTTCACTCAGTATTGACTATATTAATCCTAATTTTGCGTGGTCAACGTTAAGTTGGAGAATTGTTCTGCAATCACAATAGTTAAATATTATTTCTGGCGATTACAAATAGTGAGTAATAAAATGAGCAATTTACCCTCGGCCTATTAGGCTATCTTGCAATCTTATTTGGGGAAGAAATCTATCTTGCAATCTTATTTGGGGAAGAAATCAACACATGCCTTAACTTTTATAACATGTTCCTTTTTTGTCTTCATTAACCAAAAATAAGGATCAAACGTTTTACAAACACTCGCATGCTAGTATACTACTGGTTCAAATCACAGCCCCATTAGATTCTCTTTTCTTTCTTTCCCTCTCTATCCTTCAAGGCTACACCTTTCTCTCTCTCCCTCCTTAAAGCCCATACCTTTATGTATTCTCTCTGGTACTCTATATATCTATTCTAGACACAAACACAGAGACCCATCTCTTCAAAGACTCAAAGTTAGAAGTTAGAAAACGACAAAGACCGATCTATCTCGGAGCAATACGTACACAAGACATGTTTCAGATTGGGTCAAGCTCCTTTTCCAATACCCCTTTTCCACTGTTTGTATTCTAATTTTTCCTTTTTATTTTATCTGAAATAGAAAAAATGCATTAATCAAGAGATTGTATGTGGGCAAGAACTTCCTCATCAAGGGAAACTTTTCATCTAATTCAAGTTCAAGGCAAGTCCCATCTTAATCCCATTTTTAAAAGAATCTTAATTTTGTGGGATACAATATCAGATTGAAATTAACTTTTTCTGAGAAAGAAAGAAAAAAACACTATGCAATCCTTTATAAAAAAATTGTTCCAAAAAAAAAAAAAAAACCCTATGATCTTTCTATTTAACTACAAAAAAAACTATATATGACCTTTTTATTTTTAAGTTCATGTTTGAAGGAAATCTGATATTTAGTTAAGCCCAAAAAAGTTTTATGTAAATTAGGTTTATTAGTAAGTAAATTAAATTATAGATATCACTGGAATAACATTTTTTATTTTATTTTTATAACAAATAGATCTTATTTATTCATTGTAAGTTGTGGGATTTATGAATCTAACAAAGGCCATATAAGAGTAAATGTATATATGTTTTTTTGTGAATGTCATATACTGTACGTAAAATTATTTGATATTACAAGTTGGTTTGCTTTCATTTGTCTTCTTCGACAAAACCTTATCTTGAAGCTAGAAAGCTTTTAGTCTTTCGACTACCAGCTAAGAAATGTCAAATGTGTTGCCAGAAAAAGGAAAACAAAAAAATAAAGAAAAGAAACGTGAGACAAAAAAAAGAGGAATTTAAATTCAAAATTGGGGAGATAAAAACTTAAAGATAACATTGATTCTACAAAACCCATTTATAACTAAGACTAAAAATTCAATTAACTACTGTAAAAAAAAGTTGAGTTTGTAGTTATTGTTTATTTATGTATTAAAAAGATCAGACAAAACCCTACATGAACATAAGAACTTAGAATACGAAAAAAAAAAGAATGCATTCGAGATTTAGCAATATGAGAGAAGTCTTATCTTTTGAAAAAAAAGAAGAAGAGAGAAGTCTTATCTAAACACCTAATCTAGAGTTGTCACACATTTGTAAAAGGAAGCTAGAAGGCAAAGTAGCGCTCATCACAGGAGGAGCAAGTGGGATTGGCAAAGCAACAGCTGGAAAATTCATCAGCCATGGAGCCAAAGTTATCATTGCCGATATCCAACCGCAGCTAGGGAAAGAAACCGTGCAAGAACTCGGTCCAAACGCTGCATATTTCCTGTGCGATGTGACCAAAGAATCAGACATTGCCAAGGCAGTTGATTTCGCTGTCTCGCTACACACAAAGCTTGACATTATGTACAACAATGCCGGTATTCCCTGCAAAACGCCTCCTAGTATCGTCGATCTTGATCTCAATGTTTTCGACAAGGTACTGATCTAAAAGAACATCCGAGAGAACGGGTCTGGGACAGTTAGTTTTATCTGATCCTTTTTTTCTTTTTATGTTTTGCAGGTAATCAACACAAATGTCCGTGGAGTCATCACGGGAATCAAACATGCTGCTCGCGTGATGATCCCGCGCAACTCCGGATCCATCATTTGCGCAGGGAGTGTCACGGGGATGATGGGCGGTTTAGCACAACATACTTACAGCGTCTCGAAATCCGCAGTTATAGGAATTGTAAGATCAACAGCTTCAGAACTATGCAGGCACAGGATCCGGGTCAACTGCATTTCCCCTTTTGCAATCACAACATCATTTGTGATGGATGAGATGCGGCAGATTTACCCTACTGTTGATGACTCGAGGCTGATCCAGATAGTGCAGAGCACGGGAGTGTTAAACGGAGAGGTTTGTGAACCGATGGATGTAGCTAATGCAGCGGTTTACCTCGCATCCGATGATTCGAAGTACGTAAATGGGCATAATCTGGTGGTAGATGGAGGATTCACAACTGTAAAGACTTTAGATTTCCCTGCAGCTGATCAAGTGAAATAACAAACTCAGATTCATAATTTACAAAGACACTGTTTTTGAACTAGACTAGACTGGAATTAGAGTAGGCCGGTTTCTACTCTTTCAACAATCAGATTTATAGCTGCATTTGCGGATGTGAAAGCTCCATGGAAGCTTTCTTGGTATGAAATGGAAGTTAAGTCTTGAGCCATCTTCAACAAAATCACTCCCATGTCAGTTTCTTTCTCTAACAGTGAAGTGTAGTAAGACTTTGCAGCTACATTACTGATCTCCACATTGGTTGGCTCAGGGCAATACTCATCGTCCAACCATTTGTGCAGAGTTACTCTCAACCATTCAGATTCCTGATCAAACATTTCAAGATCAGCAATCGAAAGAAGAATCATACCATATAATTAAAGCTATAAATGCTCGAAAGACATTGTTAGATACTACACAAGCTACATTTTCAAATTTTGGTGGAAATTAAGAAAATTCAGGATGAAACCCTAAATCAGCATTTGAGTAAGCAATGTTGCGGAAATTTGAATCCAGAAACAGATGAATCGAAAAAACACTAAAATCCATCGCTTAAAAAATTGGCATTTAATCGAAGCGAGAAAGCACCTCATTGGCCTTGGAAGGGAGCAGCCACTCGTCTGGAATCTTGAGGGCTTGCACGACTGATTCGGAGTCTTCCACCCCTTCATGGGTCGAAGATTGAAACCTTTGGAGTTTCAATAGCCGAAATTTCGGCGCAGATGTTAGCGGTAAGCTGACGGATGCTCTTCGAATCGACGCCGGAAAACCAAAGTGTTGGGTTAATGAGAAAGTATGCGAAAAATCGGTGAATACGACGTAAGAGCAAACCCATGAGCTCATTATTTCGTCTCACGCTCTATAGCTTCACTTCGCTGATTATCTTATGGAAAACAAAAAAAATCTCTCTTTGGTGGCTGCAATTGAAATGAGTGAGGAAGATAATAAGATGACGTCATATCTAGATCACAAGGCTGCTCATGACGTGGCTGCTTTATACGACGACGTTCAACTGTAAAGCCAAAAGACAACAGACAATATTGTAAATTTGTAAATACTAAATACTAAAGAGGGAGGTTGCTCATGATTCATTGACATGCCACTAGCTAGATTATGAATCACAAGGAAACAAAACGAGAGTCTATATATAACGATTACAAATGCTGTTAAACTCTTGTGTTTAACCTATTTGTCGATCTTGTACTAAGAAGTGAGGAGTTTTTCAGGTTAGAGCCTTATAAGAGCCGGTCCTGGGTAAAAGCCCATAAAATATGTGCTTCGGGGTCGGTAAGGTTAATTAAGTTTTAGGGGCCAAATTGTTAAATGATGAATTAGTGTTGGTGGTTTAGAACATGGAGATTCAATAAACATGTGATGAGTTCGAACCTCTCATACTCCCGTATTTATCTTTAATGAGTTGTTTTTTTCTTTTTTCTTTTTTCTTTCTTTTTAATTAAAGAGACTGCATGTGTACCTTTTTATATATATTTTCGGCACATTTTTTCCCCTTCTTTTATCGTTCGTTTTTAATTAAAGTAATTAGATAACTATGATAAAATAACAAAATGAAAACAAATACTCAATTAAAAACAAACCTAATTACTCTAATTGACTTTGTGTCCTCGTGATGTCTACCATTTATCGTCGCCGACAAGCTTTCGATCTCCGATCTTTGCTCTGTAATTGACACCAATGTTTTTTTTACTTCGACATCTCTCACTCTGGTTTTTTTTTGTTTCATCAATCACTTTGTCTCTCTAGTTTTTTCCAACTCCACAGTGATTTTTTTCTCTTTTGTCTACGGTTCTTATTTTTGTACAATTCTATTGATATATTTCTATGGATTCTATTTATAAGTTATAATAAAGTGATAAAGGATTAGAAAGTTGAAGTGTCATATTTTAGAAATAATGTATTGATATTTAATTTTGTTACAATATCATTTAACATTAGTGTTTTTTGTAAGTTAATTTTTTTTCTATATAAAGGATTAATGGGCCAAATTTTTTTTTTCCGCTTCTAGTCCGACAAATTTCAGGACCGGCTCTGCTTATAAGATCAAGATCTCTTGTGTTTTCTTGGGAGGAAATCCAATTTCAAAATCTACCAAGAAACCTAACTTGAGAGCTTCATGAATTCAATTGGATTCCAAGTTTGTTTCTTTTGTGTCTCTTCCTTATTAATCGAAGCACATATACTCTTCTTCATCTCCAAGTTGTCATTTTAAGCATCTCCACCGTCAAACTCATCTGCCTTATAAGCTCTCTCTCTCTCCTTGTAAGCTCTGTTTTCTTCTCTCAGTCTCTCGTACTCTTCCCTAATCACATTCTTACTTTAGATTCTGCCTTCTCTCGGCAATGCCTTCTTTTATTTTTATTTTTGTGTAAAAAAACTAGTTACATTTGTGTCCACCTTTCTCCAAGGACTGTTAAAGCCCTCTCCAAAATATGAATCGTCCACTTTTTTTTCAAGAACTTCAACCTACGCAAGGGATAAACAAAACTAAGATGAATGAAAAATTAAATCCACCAATTTAATAAGGCTTATATTATATGCATGAACTTTCATAATGTTGGATGTTGGTCACGCAGCTGATCAAAAGCTTCAACATTGTTTTCCTTTATGGCCTGATTAACCAAAAAGTATATTAGTCTATCTAAAGTCTAAAACTCTCATCCTACAATTGCGTCTTGGCTTTTAGTTTTTTTTTGTCCGTAAAAAGAGGAAAAACAAAAAAGTTAATGGAAGTGGCGCATGAAGTTCGCGTACAAACCAAGAAGTGTTAGTGATGGAGAAAGTGGTGTTCCTTGTGTTTAGGAACACTCTCTCCATCTACTTCTCCAAAGCTTGTGATAAAAAGCTTAAGAAGTAGTTGTAAAATTGCCTTTAAAGATTGTTTCATACACATTTGCAGAGATCGAGCAAACGGAGAAGAAAGAGGGAAAAAGTTATTTATTTCAAACATATAAATTGATCGGTTATTTAAAACCGGCGCGCTTATGATTAGGACCGTCTTATTCAGTCGGTTTAAAACCCACACATTATCCTTCACTCGACGATGGCGTTCCACTTTGGCCGGCGACGAGAGAAGCGAGATAGCATTCTTCGACCTCGAGACGACGGTTCCGACCAAATCGGGCAAGCCTTTCGCGATTCTGGAGTTTGGGGCTATCTTAGTTTGCCCTAGGACGATAGTGGAGCGCTACAGTTACTCCTCATTGGTCCGACCCACCGATCTTTCTCTCATCTCCACGTTCTCTAAGCGGCGAAGCGGCATCACGCCCGACGGGGTCTTGTCTGCACCCACATTCGCTGAAATCGCCGACAAAGTCTACGACATTCTCGACGGTAAGATTTCCTCTTTCTCTCTCTCCCTGACGAAGCTTGAATGTAGAGCATTGATTTTTGGTGTTTCTGTAGGACGAATTTGGGCTGGACATAACATAAAGCGATTCGATTGTGCAAGAATTAGAGAGGCATTTGCAGAGATTGGTCAATCTCCGCCGGAGCCGAAAGCTATAATCGATACGCTTTCATTGCTGTCTCAGACGTTTGGGAAGAGAGCTGGCGACATGAAGGTCTCTCTCTCTCTCACAAGCCTGTAGCTTCCTTGTAACCTCAATGATTCACAATTTTTCTTCTTTTAACCAATGTAGATGGCATCACTTGCTAAGTGCTTCGGGCTAGGAGATCAAGCGCACAGGTAAAATCTAATCGATACCCTGAGCCCTTTTAACAATTCACATGTTGTTTCGATATGGGACTAAACATCGATATGTTTCACCAGGAGCTTAGATGATGTCCGGATGAATCTTAACTTTCTTAAGTCATATGCAACCGCCGTGTTGCTGGTAATGTTGTCTTCTCCTTTCCGTAACTTTGACGAATAGACAAAATTGAGACTTATCTGACTTGTGTCTACAGTTTGCAAAAGTTGGGTCCATTAGAAAATCACTTAATGACTTAAAAAGTCAATACTTGGTTGCAGGAGTCAATAATTGGTTCCAGTGTTCTTGGAATTCTTCAGACAGATGCTGCAGATGAAGCAAAAACTGGAAGACAGCAGGATGATGCCAAAGAAGAATCGTTTTTGGGGGTTGATCAAGTATCTGTTTCTAGCATCAGCGCAAGCCTGAGAATGAAGCTGTTTCACAAGGATCTCTGTTGCGATAGCTTGAAAGTTCGGTTCCGTAAGTATATGGATCATGATGGTCGTCCAAGGTTGAATATTGCTGTGGATGTACCTCCTGATGTATGCAAGATCTTGGACGCATCCGATGATGTTGCACATAATTTATCGATTGACTCAGGCACTAGCTCAGATTGGAGGCTTACGGTTATGAGGAAGGAAAGCTTTGCCAATTATCCCACAGCCATACTGCAGTAAGTTTTGACCTCACTCTCTAACCCTTTTACATACGAGAAGAGTCCCTAACCTCTGAAACCATTATTATCTGGTTGACAGAATAAGTTCAGAATCAAATGGAGATGATGTCAGATGTGGAACCCAGGTTTACCAGAAAGAAGAACCTTTGGAAACCATTCAAAAGCTCGATGATTTTGAAAAGTACTCTGGTTGATGCATTCTTCTCACTCGAGCCTTAAGATTATCAGCAAATGGCAGGGTACGTCTAGCAGCCAGAAAGTTGGTAATCCACCTGAAGAAAGGATCCAGCCAAGCCCAGGATCAAGCCTGGTGAGCCATCAGTAGCTAGGATACTATGTGAAACGATCTGTCTTGTACAGATCAATGGTTACACCAAACTCGTAATGTACAGTCATTTTGATTCCCCAGTCTAATCATGGATGGATTGCCTGAACTTTTCTTCCAAAGTTTGTAGTTGCCAACAACAAGTTCCAAGTGTGAATCTTGACTATAAAATAGGAGTAACAAAGTATGAATTTTCTCCATATATTTGACTGAAGAAAACACAAAAACATTATGGAAAAAGGAAATTGCAGCTAAAATATTCTTGCAAACAACCCAAAAAAAAAAAAAAATACAAGCAGAAGAAACAGTAAAGTAGCAAGTACAGGTAAACGAATTTACTTTGCATTTGTGAGGGTCATATATTTTATCTATACGTGTCTACGATCTCATGAGAGCTGTGACCACACTCTCCTTGTTTTCCTCTAGTTTTATGGTTTGGTTTCCACTTGCGTTCTGCAAATAGCAAACTTGTCAACAAACTCTAAAGGAGTGACTATCTCATTTCTGATCCTCTTAATCTTGGGGCTCAACAATGGAGGTGCTCTTATAGTTTCCATCAGTAAATATGACTACTAATGATGTGATCATGGATAGCCTCAGCAAGGAGGATGATCTTTTAGCTGTGTCTAGAGCCGAGGAGAA
This sequence comes from Eutrema heterophyllum, assembly GCA_002933915.1. Lineage (NCBI taxonomy): Eukaryota > Viridiplantae > Streptophyta > Magnoliopsida > Brassicales > Brassicaceae > Eutrema > Eutrema heterophyllum. Next base: position 492,581 of record PKMM01023770.1, read on the forward strand.
GCTTGAACCTGAGCAAGACCAAATGATGGTCAGAATTCGTGGCACAAAAGAACAAAACGTTGGCATAAAGAGCTCACGATTGAAGGCGCTATTCAAACAAACGTCGCTACCAGCTCACGCGACTTCAGGAAACGAGCCACATATCAATTTCAAGCTCTTGGAGTCTAGTTTCCAGAACCTCCAAGATCGTCCCAATCCGACTTTCCAATCGCCCTATAACGGTCGAACAATGAGGACATATCCAAAGGGAACTAAGCCACTAAAAACGTTTTCAAGAACCAGAAAATTCACTAAGACAAATTCTGGGCTGATCAAGGGAATTTGGCACTTCATACATGATCATGTCTTGGCCCAGCAACAACAATTTCGACCAGGCCCTTACAAGAGAAGAAAGAGTGGATCATGGTTGAATTACAAGTCCACAAAACAAGTGCATCAAAGCCATGATCCAAGAACAGCAGCCCAACAATTTCCCTCACTTGCTTGTGAGTCTACAGCCCAAAACAAGCCCAAGAAACCAATGATCTCAAGCACAGCAAAGATAATTCAAAGTGAGTAACACTATTGCAAGTCAATGCCAAAAACGTACACTGTTCACGATGGGTACTGTTCATTCCGCAACCAACAATTTGAGAGTGATGTTTTGTGTGTTTTTCTTATGTCTTTTGCAACTTGTTTGATTTGTTTTCACCTTTGCTTAATTTCTGTAACTTGTCTTCTTAACTAGAGTAAGTTTGTAAACTAGAGTTAGTTTATATCTTTGTGTTTAAATATGTAACATAAGCAAAGAAATAAAGATTGAACAACTTTGATAATTAAACCCCCTTTTGCCGTGAGCAACTTTGTGAGAGAGAGAGATTCTCTTGTTTTCTTTGAGAGTGATTCTCAAAGGTTGATCTAAGGTGTGTAATATCCTTGATCAAAAACAGAACCTAGTGTGTCATATCTAGTGTTCAAAACCGATTCCCTTAGTGAGTTATATCTAAGAGATTCGTTTTAGTAAATCAGAGGTATTCCGCCACTTCTGTGCGACTAACCGCTCCACATCCTTGTTCTTAGAAGCTTCATCGTTTCTCAAGAGACAAGCTTATCCCCTCTACCGCCTTCGAGTGAAAATCCTTCCCGGGATCGTATCAACTAACCAAGTAACCATTAACACAACTCTTTTCATCTAATTCATAGTATTGCAACAGAAGCTTTATTTACTTAAGATATATCCTAATAATATGCATAGAGTGATCACATTTTATATGAGAAAATTATAGCAATCAGTCAATCACAGTATGTTATTTCAATCCTGCTCGTGAGGATAATGGAGTATCTAATTAGTGTTGAGCTAAGGCAAGACCGTACAAAGCATTACGGATGGATATTCAGTGTTAGCCCCGGTTCAAGAATAACGATAAAGTACGACTAGAAGTAGTTAAATAAAGTAAAACCTCTATAAATTAATAATGTCATATTTTGAAAATTTATTAATTTGTAGAGATATTAATTATTCGATAAATTATTAATTTATAGAGAGAAATTGTTTTTCGTCCATAATCTTTTACAATTTTCATTCAAATGATGTTATATTTAAGAATCTAAACAAATTTGCTTGTGAAAACGACATGCACAAACTTAAAGTTATGATTAATAATATTGGCAATAGCAATAGAATAGTTGATAATAGCATTCTGGATTATTCATGTAAAAAAATATACTTGTTCATAAGTTCAAAATTTATAAGAAATTTGGGTTGATATCCTTATTGTTAATGATGAAATTGAAGACAATATTACAATACGTTTGGAAACAGTCACGCATAAAATAATCAATTATCACGGTTAGAAATTTTCACAAATTTTGGATGTATGTCGAAAAAACGACACTAAAAGCTATTGATATAATAAGTAAAAGAGATGAGTGCAGTAAGATTTCAACTTAAAAGTAAAAACAAACAACACATTATACATATTTTAGTATATTATCTTACTTATATATGCATATATTAATATAATTATTAATTTATGTTATCATGGAGACCATATATTTACGTGGAGTTTCAAAAAAAATATTATATTATCGAATTTTATGAATTTTTACATTGGCGTGATTCGGAATCGGAAAAATTTATTATTTTATGGTGATTATTAATTTATCGAGTATTAATTTATAGAGGTTTTACTGTATATATAAATGTGGTGCTTTTCGTAATAATAAGTTTCTATAGTCGCTCTTTAAAACAAATAAACTATAAGGGTATCGTAGCAGTTTTAATAAGTTCGGCGATTCCCAATTTCCCTACCCTAGTTCAGACTTCAAGTCGCCGATTACAATTAGGGTTCGTTATTTCTTCCCCTTTCTGGTAACTCGATCTGTTGTTCAAATCCCTGGGCAACAAAAAAAAATCGGATTGAGGAGTTTGTAGCTTGAAGAATCACGCGACGATGAAGAACTTTTATCAAAGAGATGAACAGGAGGCTGATACGACGAATAGCTCCAAGTCGATGGAGACGAAGAGGAGGAAGAACATGAAGAGATTGGGAGGCGGTGGTCTTTCTCTCGAAACTTTTGCTAACTTGAAATCGAAAAACAGTCGCTATAACCCTGCTTTGATCAGTAAGAGATTCTTCTCTCCTATCCAATTTGAAAAGATTACCTTTTTATGATTTAGCTTTAGGATAATTATAGGTTTGCTACAATGTAGTTCTCAGCTCGTAACTTTGATAGACTATATAACTAGATTCCAATTAGTCATTGACTCTGTTTCTTTTGGACCAGAAGATAACTATTTGAAATGTTTGATTTTGTTGGGTTCCTTATGAGAATCAGTCTAGGCTTGAAGTAAGCGATGATCTCTAATTTATCCCTATACTTGCGTTCTGTTTTCAGAAAAACAAAAAGAATTCTACAAGAATGCTAAGTATGTGAGCAAGTTTAGGAAGTCGTTGAAGCAGCAGAACTTTTATGAGAAGGATGAGACTGGAGAGAGTAGCAAGGTAGATGATGATAAGCAAAAGGGTAAATCTAACAAGAGAATCGGTGTAGAGGAGGTGTACAAGCAAACACGAGAAGAGATGGAGAAAGCAAGGATGGAGAGAGAGGCGGCGATTCAGGCCAAGAAGGAAGCAAAAGAAGAGGCTGAAGCCCGGAGGAAAGTAGCAAAAGGGAAAATGATGAGAAAGACTCGACATGGTCAGCCTGTAATGAAATACAGAATTGAGCATCTTCTTGAATCGATCAAGAAATCTGCTGGAATCGATGGAAGCAGAACCGCATGACCAGCGCATGTAGATACAGTGCCAGATCAAGACAACCTTGCTTTCAACTCAGATACTGATCTAGTTCTTGCCAGAGATATTGTATTTTGCTTCTTGTGTTGGTTTAAGGTAACTTTTGGCTAGGCTTTGCAAGTATAGGACATTGTGTTTGGGTACTGTTTATCACATGATTTTGTCTGTTTCTTTAATCAACTGATGAATATAAAATCTCATAAAGTGAGAATTTTTATTCCAAATTTTAGTACAATGACAAAGTTTTGCTTAACACAGTACAAGCTATGAAACACTTCTATCGATGATGATTCTAACATCTTAGTGAAAACAATATGAAATACAACATATGGAAGGTGAATCTCCCACAACAATGCCTGCAAAAATTCAATATAAAATAGAAAAACGACTAAAGCAGCAAGTTTACTTTATGGCTAGATGTGAAACTCCGATTTCGGGATTCTTGTGTATTGTCCACACAAATTCCGGCATATCCAACCTCGGTCCTGCGAGTGTTCTATATATGTAGATCCTCTCAACTGGAGAGCCCTCAGGCCTTGTCTCTGGAGGATGTTCATCAATGACTTCGACATTGAGCCTTGGCATTTTCTGACTCAGGAGCTTGCAAGCATCGAAACTTACAAAGCAAGACGACATCCAAAGGGATCGCATGGTTTCTAGTTTCGCAGCGTTCTCCAGTAGCGCAGCGTCTCCAAAAGGGCAATCTCTTATCTCAAGCTTCCTTAAACTCTCACAGCCTGACAACAAGTGATGAAGCATCAAATCACTGTCCCCAGCAAAAGCTATTGATAGCATCCCAAGCTTCTTGGCATATATCCCAATGTATTCAAAGGCCTTGTCAGTGAGTAGACCAGAGACAGAGAGACGTTGAAGATCCTTGCATCCCTCGACTATGGCTTTGAATCCTTCATCAAGTGGCTTACGTGTTCTGTAATCAGGAGCAAATGGCTCCATCACACAGAGGCGGAAGCATTTGATATTTGGAAGATTTCTTGCGATGGTAACCAAAGCCGCGTTTGTAAACTGGGCACAAAAGTAGAGAACAGATTCAAGCTTTGGACAGCCTTCGGACACAGAGACCAGACCTTGTTCCGTAAGAGCTACATTTGTTTCATCGAGATCTGCTCCAGATGGAAACACCCTTAGTTCTCGCAGTTCCTTACAGCACGAGGCAACAGCTTTGAGACCTTTGTCCTCTATCAAGTCCATTACCTGTGAGAAAATGTCTCATTTAGTAAGAAACCAACATAATGAGTGCTGAAAGTATTATGAATCAAATGCAGAATACTCACCCATAGCTTCTGCAATTTCGAGCATCGACTAAGAAGATCGACAAGATCAGGCATTTGGACAGTAGCATAGCTCAAGTTCAACGAGGTAAGACCAGGACAAACAGAATAAAGGAGTGGAATATACTCAGGGAGGACATCCCAAAGACCAGATAAGCATTTAAGTTGATTCAACTCTGCAAAAGCTTGTGTCAACTTTGAAAGCGCTTCTGGATTCAGTTCATCGGAGAAAGAACCTGTGCCAAGCTCAACCAGCTGTGGGGCTCGACGAAGTAAGCTCTCGAGTCCGTCTAGAGTCACGGCTCGATTCAGCTTGAGAGACTTGAGGTTTGGACACCTGCTCACGAGACGCTCTAAGTCGGAGAGTTTAACCTCTGAGTCTAAACAAGAGAAGTCAAGAGAGACAAGAGAAGTCGAAGTTTCTGGGAAATAGCTAAGCCAATCTCCTCCTAGATCTTCAACTATGCACTCTCGCAATTCCAGCTCTCTCAGGTTTCTGTTTTGAAATCAGACAAGAAAAAAACCAAAGTTACTACTATGAATGAGATTTAACTACCTAAAAGGAAAGTCTTTTTGTTTTTGTTTGTTTCGAACCGAACCTGCAAGTTGCCGCAATGGCTGCGAGACCATCAGTGGAGAATCCTTCACAAGAAGTCAACACAAGGACTTTAAAATCCTTAAACGAAGCAGCAATCTTCTCCAAGCACTCATCAGTCACCACCATTCTCTTCAACCTTATCTCCTCAAGCGACGGGCTTTTCGCAGCCATAGCCTCAATCCACGGCCAAGCATAGCCACCCCAACCGTCAGGAACCAAATTGTAGTCGGCGAAGTGAGGTTTACCTTTCAGAGTCAGAGATCTCATCTCCGGGAACTGCCGTGCAACCGCCGCAGGACTGACCGCGTAGCAGTTTCCGACAAAGACACGTTTCCTAGTTCGCCGCTCGGTCTCGAACCATGACTTGCAGACCAGAGAAACAGAGTTCCGATCTTCGTTGGAATCGACGAAGGAGAGGATATGCTCCAGAACCTTGGATGGTAATCGGTGACCCATCAGAAAAGAGAGAGAGAGAGATGAAAAGAGATTTAAGATTTGATTCGAAATGAGTGATCTAAATCGAAAGAATGGATCTTTTGATATATATAAACTGTGAAAGTGGAGAGACAAGAGTGTGACGACTGACAAGAAAACAGAGGAGACAATGTCCATGTGAGACCATTAATAAAGTCGAGCTTGCACCCATGTGAGGCCCCGGCTATGTAGCCTGTGTAGGTCACTAATTTAGTTAGTTGCCTAAATCATAATTAGATCACCAATCATCAAATGTAGTCTATGCGATGATTCCTGGATCTAATCATTTATGGAATACCCAGTTCACACATGATTTCAGATCACTTAATTACTAATTTACTCACTAGGTTAGTCTTAATCAATGTGAGGATTAATCGGGGTTAATCGGAGACTAATTTTTAATATTATTTTATTTTATTTAATTAATGTTAAATAATAATTATATAATGTTAAATATAAATTATTATATAGAAAAAATTATTTATTAAAATAAATCTACAAAATTTATCATGATTCCGAATTTTGTATGTATATTGTACAAATATTCATATTATTATAGATTTGAATATTGATGTTGTAGTTTACTCTTCTTAAATATAATTATAGATTTGAATTTTAGATCATTATTATTAAATAAATAATATATAATATAAATATTTGCTTGATAAAAATAAATAATGAAAGTGGTTCGTTATTTGTTTGCAATTGGTTCGTTGGAATTTGAGGCAACCCACCAGCGCGCGCACACATCCAAAAGAGAAAAAAAAAATGACCGCATAAAATCCCCCTACTTATATAACCCTAATTATTTCCCCCAAACTATTTACTTTTTTATTAAACCCCAAACTTATAATTTTCAACTCTAAACCACCTAAACTATTTTACTCTGCTTAGTTCCACTTCTCTAATCAAAATCATAAAACCAGACCCGTTTTTGAAAAAACCAGACCCGTTTTGAAAAAAAAAACAGAGTTTAAGTAAACGAAAACACGTTAAATAAACACTGATTGCCCATAATAAAAAACCCGATTCGACTTGAAAAAACTCGATCTGTTTTTTAATAAAAAAAAACGGAGTTTAAGTAAACGAAAACGTGTTTAATAAACAGTGATTTTTCATAATAAAAAACCCGATCCGACTTGAAAAAACCCGACCCGTTTTTTGCAGTTGATTCGAATTTCTAGCGTTATTCTGGGGATGTTTGGTTCTCAGGTTTTGTGTTTGAAAAAACCCGACCCGTTATTGCCCATAATAAAAAAACCCAATCCGACTTGCCCATACCCCGACATGTCATCATCTGCTACACGGGTCGGGTTTTTTCAAGTCATATCGGGTTTTTTATTATGCAATCACTGTTTATTAAACGCGTTTTCGTTTACTTAAACTCCGTGTTTTTTTTTAAAAAAACGGGTCGGTTTTTTCAAGTCGGATCAGGTTTTTTATTATGGGCAATCATTGTTTATTAAACGCGTTTTCGTTTACTTAAACTCCGCTTTTTAAAAAAAATCCGGGTCGGGTTTTTTCAAGTCGGATCAGATTTTTTATTATGGCAATCACTGTTTATTAAACGCGTTTTCGTTTACTTAAACTCCGTGTTTTTTATAAAAAATGGGTCGGTTTTTTCAAGTCGGATCGGGTTTTTTATTATGGGCAATCACTGTTTATTTAACGTGTTTTCGTTTACTTAAACTCCGGTTTTTTTTTCAAAAACGGGTCGGGTTTTTTCAAGTCAGATATGGTTTTTTTTCTTTTTCTTTCAAAACGGGTCGGGTTTTTTTCAAAAACGGGTCTGGTTTTATGATTTTGATTAGAGAGGTGGAATTAAGAAGAGTAAAATAGTTTAGGTGGTTTAGAGTTGAAAATTATAAGTTCGGAGGTTTAATAAAAAAGTAAATAGTTTAGGGAGAAATAATTATGGTTGAATGAGCAGGGGATTTTAGGCAGTCATCCAAAAAAAAAATGTGAGAAAGTTTTGTCCCACATCGAAAGAGTAGAAGGGAAGGAGTAAGAGTTGTTTGCTATAAATAAGACAACATTCTTATCTCATCTTAGTAAAAGAGCTTTTTCTCTAATGTTTTGATAATAAAACCCATTCGGAATATTATTGCTCCGAAAGTTATTTTTTAATACTTATGGACCTTTTGAGTAAGGCTTATGGGCCTTTAAATTTTGGGCAAAATGTTTTCCAAACTGACCTGATTTTTAAAAATAAATCGCCGATTTGTTACAAAATCGGAATTAGGCGGAAGAAAATCGGAAAACGCCTAAAGTGGCCGATTTGGCACAAATCGCGGCGGCTTCCTGTCGTCTAGTGCCTAGCGGCCAATTTTTAGAACAGGGGTCTTAATAGTTAAATGGTTTTTATCAGTGACTAGAAGAAAATGATGGCAGTAACGATTGGAACACCAATTCTATTAGCGTTGCGGTAAAGCGAAACGGTGTACAAAATTGGCAGCATAAGTTACTTAGCGGTATTAATTTGTTTAACCGTTAGTCTTGTTACCGATATTATTTTGAAACAGTAAATAAACAAAAGTATTATAATTTAATTTTTTTCTAAAATGTAAATAACTAAATTATTTTAGTATGTTTAGTTTTATTATTATTATATACCATACCACCATTTTATTAAGAGATCATTACTTTTATACTCTTTTTTCGGTATCTAATATCCAACATAGACATTTTTGAGTTTAGATTCACTTTCACCATACTTTATGAGTGTGTTTTGATCTTTATACTCTTCCTATATCAAGAGATAATTACCATTTCTTATTCTTCTCCCATGTGGCAAAGAAAACAACCATTTTTTTTTTCTCTTACACCTCACATATTTTGTTTTACTTATTTTATTTTCATAAAAAATTAATCTAACAATTATTTTTACACTATAAATTATATTTCTTTTTTTCTCTATATTTTGATACATATTTCATAATATTTTACTTACATGTGGTTCAAACCTTGTGAATATGACGCATGTATATCCATTTAGTTGCGTACATGGGTTCCATATGCGCGTGGATACATATGTGTATTCATTTAGCTGCGTACACGTGTTCCATATCCGTCTAGATCCGCACGGATATGGAACACGTGTACGCAGCTAAATGGATACGCATGCGTTCCATCCACAAAGTTTGAACCACATGTAAGTAAAATATTATGAATTGAGTATCAAAGTATATAGCAAAAAAAAATATAGTTTATAGTGCAAAAATAATTATGAAATGATTTTTTACGAGAAGAAAATATGTGGAGTAAGGTTAAAAATAATAAAAAATGGACCATTTTCTCTTTTCTTCAAATCAAGGGTAATTAAGATATTTCATAACTCATAAAGTAACATACGTGTGCCTAAAATTATAAAATGCCTATGTTGTAACACAAACCCACTTTATCATTGAATTATCAAAAATGTCATGATAAATAGAGAAACGTGAGAATCTTGAATTACTTTGCTATTGTATTGTTATTTCATGTCATAATGAATTGAGAAACAGAGATTCTTTGTCTCACTTTGCATTTTTATTGTCAATTCATATTGTAATAAGTTAAGAAACGTGAGAATAGACGTCCAAGTGGTGCTTGAGAAAGCAATTTAACCTACCGAGAAAGCAACAAAAAAATTACATGCAAGCATCAAACAATGTGAAAATAGACATCCAAGTAGTGTTTCAAATGATGACATTGTGAGTATTTTTTGTGATAATTAATATATGATTTGTCAATTCATTTACATTTGCTTTAATATTTTTTAATCATTTGTAGTTTAATCAAGCCAAAGTAATGCTAAAGGAAGATCCAAAATACAAAGGAAGTTGGAAATTTGATAATATGTGGAGCATTATTAAGAATTTTGAGAAGTTTAAAGATGGTGATACCCCAACTAGAAATGTACCAAACCCATGTGGTTTCGGGTATGCGTCTTTGGAGTCGGAAAATCCTACCTCAGACTTTGGTACACAAGCATCTCCAAGTTTGTCTTCATTTTCTTTGAACTTAGATGACGATGAAAACATTATTGGTGGATATGTATCTAAATGACTGATTGGGGTGCAAAAATCTAAATTGAAAAGAAAAAGTGATGATCAAACATCACTTGTTATCAATACCTTGGAAGAAAGAAATAGACAACTTTTGGAACAACTAAAGAAGACAAGTTCCCATAGACAACACCATTTAGATATTCAAAGTAAGAATTACGTTTTGAAAGAACTTAAAAGAAGAATTTTTTTTTTTTTTTCAAGACTCGAATTCCATACAAGATCTGAATATTCGTACATATGTTCGAGCTGAACAAGCACATATTTTACAGAAAAGGGTTGAACAACAAAATCAACAAGCTCCTCCTTCGGCATCAACTTCATTTGGACAATATTTTAATGATCTTAATGGATCTCGAAGCGGTTTACCAGAGTTGTTAGTTTATGGCGTGTTAAGTTTTATTATTTATAATTTTAGTATTACTTATGTATTTAAAATTTTATTGTTGGCTATGTTCTTGTATTTTCTATTTAATATATGTTATTGTATTTTCTCTTTTATATATGTAATTTGCATTACTTTATAATATGATTGGATAAATACATAGTTTTAAAACTAATTAGGTAAAAGAAAACATATAATTTTGTTTGGATATAAAGCAAAACAAATGAAAAATTGAAAACACATTTTGTAAATAAAAAAGTGAAATTGAAACACCGTTGGAGAAGATTTCTTTATTTTTATATTCAATGAAGGAAAATGTGAAATTTAAAAAGACTAAAGTCCCTCAAACCGCAAAGTACTCTTTTATTAACTACCATCTCCTATTGATTGAATTTTACAATTTAATTTCTATCTTGGCCATGACTTGCAGAAATGACCATTTGACTAAACCGTTGGAGAAGATTTCTTCATTTTTATATTCATCGAAGGAAAATGTGAAATTTAAAAAGACTAAAGTCCCTCAAACCGGAAAGTACTCTTTTATTAACTACCATCTCCTATTGATTGAATTTTACAATTTAATTTCTATCTTGGCCATGACTCGCAGAAATGACCATTTGACTAAACACACCCTTGGACACTCGATCGGATCCAATAATCAAATATCTACCTTATTGTCTTCTGTACACGTGTCACATATTGAACATATCCAACAGGAGAAAGATGTGTCTGAAGCCCTCCCGCTCGCATGTCGAATCCTCTAGTCTAGAATCTGACATCGTTTAGCCAATCTCACTAACCCAACCCTAGAACGGTGTCGTTTTGTTGATTTAGTGCTGATGAAAATTCCTTTTCTTCACTTGTTGTCTTCCTCAATCCTCCACCGCTTTGCTTCTCGCAGCATCGCGTCTCTGTCTTCTTTATCCAGAAGAAGAATCCGCGTCTGTACAAATTATCCTTCGTTTTGTTTCCCTATCTCGCCGATTATTTCGAGACCCATTTCCTCAGGCAAGGTCTTGGCCATGGCGGAAGAGACCTCGTCTTCAATCTCGTCCACTACTCAGAAACATACTAACCGTTTAGCCGCTGAACACAGTCCTTATCTGCTTCAACACGCGCATAATCCGGTAACTAATATTCCCTCGTTATCTCTCTTCTTTGAAAGTATTCATCTTTTCTAATATCCATACAAGGTCGATAGGTAAAAAGAACACCTTTGTTTTCAATTAGGGCATCTTCAAATTCAATTTGGGAGTTTCGTTGCAAATAGTTAAGCCATAACTGGTTTAGATTGTAGATGTAGCTTCATTAACTGGTTTAGGTTGTAGATATAGCTCAAAAGCATCGAACTTTTTTTTGTTTTTTTTTGTTTTCTGGCTTGATCGTTATCTGAATTCGAAATGATTTCATGGTTAATGGGAAAAAGGTTAATTGGTATCCTTGGGGAGAAGACGCTTTTGAAGAAGCAAGGAAGAGAGACGTGCCCATCTTCTTATCAAGTTGTTTTCTTTTATCCCCTCGAGATCGTTTTAACTTCTGCTGGATTAGATATTCTTGATTATTTAGTTTATGACACTAATTGTTCCCTCTTGTTTTCAAAATCTCTTGTATATGGAATCTTGAAGTTGGATACAGTACCTGTCACTGGTGAGAATTCAATAGTTTTTTTTTGGATTTCGAGTTTGAGTTCTTATTTTACTGAATTGAAGAAGTAGGAGAATGAATGACATATTAAAATGACTCTGGTTTTGTTAGTGTAATCACTGTTCTTTCCTTATAGACGTAAGCATAATGAAGGATTTAAGGATTTTGTTAAAGGAAAGTGGAGAAGAATTGTAGTCTAAGAACTCTTGTTCTTATTTGGGATGCGAGGAGTAGAGAAGCAGAGCAAGAATTAAATTCTTTCCTGTTTTGGAATGTATGTTTCAGTACTAGTTAACTCTTTTGTCAGGTGCCATGTGATGGAAGTTGAGTCGTTTGAAGATGAAGAAGTGGCAAAACTCTTGAACGACTCGTTCGTTAGTATCAAGGTTAGAGTTTAAGGCGGAAGAATTTCTTCTGGCTGTGGATTATAAAATGAGGTTTTGAAGCACCATCTTTGAGCTGGTTGGTCCTGAAACACTTTGCCAACTTCTTGTATAACATGTCTGTGCAACAGGTGGATCGAGAAGAGCGGCCTGATGTCGATAAGGTAAATTACTCTCTGCATGCCACAGGAATGTTTTCATCCACTAGCTGTCTTGAATAGACGCCCTGGAAAGTCTCATTCATTTTTCTGAATTCTTAGTTCAGAAATATCTTTTCTATTTGATTCAATCATGTTGGGTTTGGAGTAAATAGCTTTCGTTACTTTATTGAAGAATATTTGCGTGTTGGCGTAACTCCAGTGAGAGACGCAAATCCATAAGAGGGTTGTATTGAATTAGTTCTAGCTTATCAGTTTCTTAAAATATGGAAAAAGTAAGTCTTGACTACGTTCGTGGACTTGACTTACAATTCTTTTTGCTGGCACTTTTAGGTTTATATGTCCTTCGTCCAGGCTCTGTACGGTGGAGGAGGGTGGCCATTATCGGTCTTCCTTTCTCCTGATTTAAAGCCATTGATGGGTGGAACCTACTTTCCTCCAAATGACAATTATGGAAGACCAGGATTCAAGACTCTCCTTAAGTAAGGAAAATTCATTCAACTATAGTGATTCAACTTAGTGATTCAACTATATTCCCTATGTTCTCTTTTGGTTTGGTTCAGGAAGGTGAAAGATGCGTGGGACAGTAAGAGGGATACTCTTGTGAAGAGTGGTACATATGCTATTGAAGAACTGTCAAAAGCTTTATCTGCAAATGCTGGTACTGATAAACTGCCAGACGGGCTATCTCAGGCGGCTGCGAGTATATGTGCAAAACAAGTATGATTCGACTCTAATGTACTCTTAAAAAATATGTGCGATTGATACATCAACATGAAGAAGCCTTCTAACATTGAGTGTTTGTATTCAAGCTTTCTCGGAGCTATGATTCGAAATTTGGTGGGTTTGGATCTGCGCCAAAGTTCCCAAGGCCTGTCGAGATCCAGCTGATGCTTTATCACTACAAAAAGTTGAAGGAATCTGGGGAAACGACTGAGGCTGATGAAGACCAGAGTATGGTTTTATTCAGCTTGCAAGGAATGGCAAATGGAGGGATGCATGATCACATTGGAGGCGGGTTCCATAGGTACAGCGTCGATGAATGTTGGCATGGTGAGACTTCAAATAGTATCCTGCAGTATCCAACAGATGAAAATATTTGAACTTGATGCATTTTGCCATTTTTCTGGTGCAGTTCCGCATTTTGAGAAAATGCTATATGATCAAGGGCAACTAGCTAATGTCTACCTTGAGGGCTTTATCATTACCAAGGATGTTATGTATTCTTATGTGGCAAGAGGCATCCTTGATTATCTGAGAAGAGACATGATTGCACCCGAAGGTGGAATATTTTCGGCTGAAGATGCCGATAGCTTTGAATTCGAGGGTGCAAAGAGAAAGAAAGAAGGAGCTTTCTATATATGGACCAGCGATGAGGTTCTTCTCACTAATATATTCATCATTTGAATTGGGTTGCCCTCTGTATAGTGACATTTCTTTTTTATTTTTGTGTTTGTTTTCTAGATTGATGAAGTCCTCGGGGAGAATGCAGATCTTTTCAAGGAGCATTATTATGTTAAGAAATCAGGTAACTGCGATCTTTCAAGCAGGAGTGACCCGCACAATGAATTCGCTGGGAAGAACGTGCTGATCGAAAGAAATGAGCTATCTGCCATGGCATCGAAGTTTAGCCTCTCCATTGAGAAGTATCAGGAGATTTTGGGTGAATGCCGAAGGAAGCTTTTCGATGTCAGATTGAAGCGACCTAAGCCGCATTTAGATGATAAGGTAAGAATCTTATTTGAATTCTTTTATTGTCTTCTTCTACTTTTTCTTCAGCTTTGTTAACTGTTTAAGATTTCTTTTTTTAGATAATTGTGTCATGGAACGGTCTTGTTATCTCGTCTTTCGCAAGAGCTTCCAAAATTCTTAAGGCTGAGCCTGAAAGCACCATATATCGTTTCCCTGTGGTGAATAGTCAGGTAATGAATGTTACCCCCGTTTGATTTCTTCTTCTGCCCCTCGATTTCTCCTTTGAACGTTGATTGTTCTTATTGATTGTTCTTATTCGAATTATTATTTACAGCCAGAGGATTACATAGAAGTTGCAGAGAAAGCAGCTTTGTTTATAAGAGGGAATCTCTATGATGAGCAATCACACAGGTTACAACACAGTTACAGACAGGGACCATCAAAAGCTCCTGCCTTTTTAGACGATTATGCTTTCTTAATCACTGGTTTACTTGATCTCTACGAGAATGGAGGTGGGATCGACTGGCTTAAATGGGCAATTGAACTTCAAGAAATGCAGGCAAGTGAGATCTTTACTAGCTCAAGTTCCTTAAGCTTTTGATTTTAACTAACACTTTAAAGACATTTTAGGATGAGTTATATCTCGACCGAGAAGGAGGAGCCTACTTCAATACTCAAGGACAGGACCCATCTGTTCTTCTCCGTGTAAAAGAAGATCACGATGGTGCAGAGCCTTCAGGGAACTCTGTTTCTGCTATTAACCTTGTGAGATTAGCTTCCATAGTCGCGGGAGAAAAAGCTAACTCCTACCTAAACACCGCACATCGTCTCCTGGTAAACAAACAACTGATACAATCTGCTATTCATCGTTACGTGTTGAGGCTCTTGAGTTAAAGATTGTTGTGTCTCTTTGTTGTTGTTATTTCAGGCTGTCTTTGAGTTGAGGTTAAGAGAACTGGCGGTGGCAGTGCCGTTAATGTGCTGCGCTGCGGATATGATCTCTGTTCCGTCGAGGAAACAAGTCGTACTGGTTGGTTCTAAGTCTTCTGTAGAGCTTAACACCATGCTTTCTGCAGCACATTCGGTCTATGATCCTAATAAAACGGTAAGGGGCTTTAATTGATCCAAGTTTTCAGAACAACTGGCAACAAGTTTGTGATTTTTTGGGGGGGTTTTACTGGGCAGGTGATTCACATAGATCCTTCAAGCTCGGATGAAATGGAGTTTTGGGAAGAGCATAACAGTAATGTAGCCGAGATGGCGAAGAGAAACAGAAACTCTGAGAAAGTGGTGGCTCTTGTTTGTCAACACTTTACTTGTAGTCCTCCTGTCTTCGACTCTTCTTCTCTCACTCGCTTACTCTCCAAGTAAAAAAAAGAGATTCCATGTTTTGATGGTTGCTTGTGTTGTAAGGAACAAGATCTACGTTTTTGTTCTGTATAACAGAGCTGATAAATAAAGATGTATACGAACGGACGCGTCTTCTGCTAAGGGCCTTGTGGAGAGAACTAAACTGAATTTTGTTTTGGTTGAACTCAACCGGGATTAACCGGATTTGGTCAGAGCTTGACGATTCCTTATCATCTCTATCTTCTTCAGCAACAGCGAGAACGTGGATTCGATCGCCGAAAATGGCATCTCACTCTTCGACTCTCTCCTCTTCTCCTTCTTCCTTCAATCTCTTCTCCTCTCATCGTCCCCATCTCTCTAAGAATTTCTTCACTCTCCACTTTCCTCGTCCCGGAAAGAGATCCGGTTTGGGCGTACGATGTTCAGTCTCTATCGAGAAAGAAGTTCCCGAAACCGAGAGACCTTTCACTTTCCTGAGAGACTCCGATGGGTGATTCCCAATCTTCTTCTTCTTCTTCTTCGGTTAGGGCTCGTTTCGAGACAATGATAAGAGCTGCTCAGGACAATGTCTGCGAAGCCATTGAAGCAGTCGAAGGAGGCCCCAAATTCAAGGAAGATGTTTGGTCTCGACCCGGCGGAGGCGGCGGAATCAGCCGTGTTTTGCAGGATGGAAACGTCTGGGAGAAAGCTGGAGTTAATGTCTCCGTGGTTTATGGTGTTATGCCTCCCGAAGCTTATAGAGCTGCTAAAGCCGCCCCGTCTGAGCAGAAACCCGGCCCGATTCCGTTCTTCGCCGCCGGAATTAGCTCGGTACCTTCTCTCTCTCAATCACATTCGTCTTCATTGTCGTTAAATTGCTCTTTAAATTCTTCGATTGAGCTTGATCGCACATTCATGTCCAATTCCAGGTCTTGCATCCTAAAAACCCTTTTGCTCCGACTCTGCATTTTAATTACCGCTATTTCGAGACCGATGCTCCAAACGGTAATAACTAAATTCTCTTTGGGATTGTAAAGCTCTCATTTTGATGCAAATGATTTGCCCAATTTTCACGCGTAGATGTTCCTGGAGCTCCGAGACAATGGTGGTTCGGTGGTGGCACTGATTTTACACCTGCTTACATCTTTGAAGAGGATGTCAAGCACTTCCATTCGGTCTTATCCCTCGTTCTGAAAGTTTAGAGCTTTGTGTTTATGGACGTGCTCATTAAAACATCTTTCTTTCTTTCTGTAGATTCAAAAGCAAGCCTGTGACAAATTCGATCCGTCTTTCTACCCTCGGTTCAAGAAATGGTGTGATGACTACTTTTACATCAAGGTCTGCAGTTAAGTTCATTGCAACTCAGATTGTTTTGTGGAATTTTAGCATTTTCTGGAACTAAAGACCTTAGTTTTAGAGTCATGTTCAGTGTAGGGATAGATTTTAGAGTCTCGGAGGTTTGGTTAGGTTGCAGTGATGAGTTGTTGCGGATGGTTTGAAAACACTAAAACTAAAGGTCTTGCCTGCAGCACCGTGGTGAGAGGCGAGGGCTTGGAGGGATATTTTTTGACGATTTGAATGACTATGATCAGGAGATGCTTCTGTCATTTGCCACTGGTAGTGACCAAGAAAGCTTATGACATCTTGTTTCTCAAAAGTTCCTAAGATGGCTAATTTGAATACTGAGGTGATTTTTGCAGAATGTGCAAGCTCAGTGATACCAGCTTATATACCCATAATAGAGAAACGTAAAGACACACCATTTACTGAGCAGCACAAGGCATGGCAACAGTTGCGAAGGGGGCGATACGTTGAATTCAACTTGGTAATATCAGACACACGTACCAGCTTCTGTTTTCTTCTTCTTTGTTCTGTTTATATGTCTCTTTGATCTTATGAAACCCTTGTCTCATGTATTTGTTATCGATGGACAAAAAAAGGTGTATGACCGTGGAACAACATTTGGCCTGAAAACTGGAGGGCGAATAGAGAGCATTCTTGTCTCTCTTCCGCTATCCGCAAGATGGGAATATGACCATGTAAAGTTTCTTATCATGTTTTTTTTGGTCTAAGGGGGAAAAACTTGTGAATTGTTTAAGTCACTACACCAATTTTCTTATCATGTTATCCACATCAAGATGGTAAATCTTTATTCATTTTAGCTGAATACTAATGAATTTTTCTCTTGTGTTGTGGATGTAGAAACCGGAAGAAGGAACTGAGGAATGGAAGCTATTAGATGCATGTATCAATCCAAAAGAGTGGATTTAGTTAACTAATTGTGGTTACTCTCATTTGGCTGTTAGTTTTGAGTTTATAGCCTTAAAAGGGTAAATACTCTAATAAAGAGTGAGAAAGAGAATCTGTAATGAAAAAGGCTTTAATTTTGCATCATCTCATCATGAGTTTCTGACAGTGGAAGGTCATGATGATGATGATGGAGTGTGTGTAGTACCATTGTTGATGATGATGATAAAGTAGTATTAAAATCTACTGACACAGTAAAAAGCATGAGTCTCTCAGATTAGGAGCCGTTGGCTCAAAGAAACAAGCCTCTCGGTGCACGTACGCGCGTGTAATTAAGTAAAGCCACTTGCTTGGTAAATTTGGTGAGGTTAACAGTGATGATTTGATTTACAAATATCGTTTCAAAATTTTCAACAAATCGGTTTTGTGTCTAAACATTTCGGGCTTAGCATACGTCACTGTCTCATTTTGTCTTGATTCAAGAAACGCCCGTGATTTTCATTCAAAGCTCCCCACATGGAGTCCAAAAACGCCGTCGTTTTCTCTTCTGTCTCAAATGGCGACAAAGAAACAACTTCGTCCCCGGATATACACACATACACATAAATGGTGTATTTTCATACACACGCAACTTGACGATGTTTTAAATTACCAAAGCAGAGCAAGATATTTTATATTCACAAATGACGTCACATCTGGCATATCTTATCCATGTCTGCAACACAAAAACAAAAAATTGAATTCCCCAAAAAGTGAGGAGAGAGAGAGAGAGAGAAAGACTGTGCACCAATCAATTTCTATCTTTGATGCAAGAAAAGATTTTAAATTTTGAGCTTCTGACCCAAAAGAGCCAAATGTACAGCTGGATCCAATCCAATGCAATGAAAACACCTTAGCTGTAAAATGGTCCTCTCTCTCTTCTTTTCTCCATTATTACACCCAGAATCAATTATATTCACTTATCTCTCTCTCTAAAAGCAATAAAGTCTCTGTTTTTCTACTCAAAGAGAGGTTTTTTTTTATAGACAGAGAAGCATAAATTCTTGTCCTCTGTGTAGTACAAAGTGGAGCCCCACTGAGTTATGCCCTCACAGCAACGGCTACATTTCCCAACTCTCTCTCTCTCTCTCTTGTTTTGAGTGATTTTTTATTTTTCATCTTTACGAAGATGGGGTCTTTTGTCCTGAATCACACGTCGAATCCAACGTGGCATCTCTCTCCATTGTATGCCAGCTCACACTCCCCGCCTTTATAAACCCACTCCTCTCTCACTTGTCTCCTCCACTGAGTCTTAAGTGTGTGAGACTGTAGAAGTGAAGTTTGATTAAGAGAGAGAGAGAGAGAAATAGATTAAAGAAAAATGGTGGGTATGGGTTGGTACATGTGTATGATGATGATGGTGTGTGTGATCTCTTGTGGTGCAGCTGTTCCTCCAGGAGCTAAGTTCGAGGAACTTTACCGCTCAAGCTGGGCTATGGATCATTGTGTCAACGATGGAGAAGTCACAAAACTCAAGCTTGACAATTTTTCTGGTACATTTTATACACAAACCTCTCTCTCTCTCTCTGTTTTGTTTGCGCTGTTTCTTATGGTGTTTATGAATGCTGATGTTTTGATTGATTGTTTCAGGCGCTGGGTTTGAATCGAGAAGCAAGTATTTGTTTGGTAAAGTCTCTATCCAGATTAAGCTCGTCGAGGGTGACTCAGCAGGAACCGTAACTGCTTTCTACGTATGGAACACACACTAAAAACCTCTCTTGCTCTGTTTTTTTGACCCAGATTCTTGATTTTTGTGTCTAAAAATCTTGAGTTGTTTTCTTTTACAGATGTCTTCCGAAGGTTCGAACCACAACGAGTTCGATTTCGAGTTCTTAGGTAACACAACCGGTGAGCCTTACATAGTCCAGACAAATGTCTATGTGAACGGAGTTGGAAACAGAGAACAAAGACTCAATCTTTGGTTCGATCCCACAACTGAGTTTCACACTTACTCAATCCTCTGGAGTAAACGTAGTGTTGTGTGAGTTTGCTTAAACAAAGTCTCTCACTTCTGTTCAGTGATTAGATTATGGAGACCCATTTTGAATGATTTTTTATTGTTAACCACAGATTCATGGTAGACGAGACCCCAATCCGAGTCCACAAGAATCTTGAAGATAAAGGTATCCCATTTGCTAAAGATCAAGCAATGGGAGTTTACAGTTCGATTTGGAATGCAGATGATTGGGCTACTCAAGGA
The DNA here is from genome assembly GCA_002933915.1 of Eutrema heterophyllum. NCBI lineage: Eukaryota > Viridiplantae > Streptophyta > Magnoliopsida > Brassicales > Brassicaceae > Eutrema > Eutrema heterophyllum. Next base: position 512,343 of record PKMM01023770.1, read on the forward strand.
GGTCTTGTTAAAACCGATTGGAGCCACGCTCCTTTCGTTGCTTCTTACAAAGGTTTTCAGATTGATGCTTGTGAGGTTCCAACAACTACTGATCTAAGCAAGTGTAATGGAGACCAGAGATTCTGGTGGGATGAGCCAACTGTGTCTGAGTTAAGCCTTCATCAGAATCATCAGCTTATTTGGGTTCGAGCTAATCATATGATTTATGATTATTGCTTTGATTCCACGAGGTTCCCTGTTACTCCTCTCGAGTGCCAACATCATCGCCATTTGTAGTTTTAAAGTCAACTTAGTTGTGATCAAGAGAACATGTGGCTCTTTGATGATTCTGTTTATGTATAAATAATCAATTATCTATTGATTTTGTTGAATTTTAATTTGGTTTTAACAGAAGATGCGAAAATGGTGGAAACAAACTCTCAACGCACTTATCGTTATGACTTTTAGGGTTTGTGTTGAATGTTTCAAACCCTTATCTCCAACTAGAGAGGAAAACAAAAGCCAAAAGCCTGAATAGGATATTCTTTTTGTTTTTAACAATGGAGACAAGATCTGTGAAACGGAAGAAGAAGAAGAAAGAAGAAGAAGCAAATTGGTTTTCTGTAGAAGAGATTATCAAAGTAGACAGAATCAGTAACCTCCCTGATTCTCTTCTTCATCAGATTCTTCTCTTACTCCCTCTAAAATCCGCAGCTAAGACGAGCTCACTCTCGAAAAGATGGAGATCTCTCTTTCTCTCATTGCCTGATCTCGATTTCACCTCCATTAATGACCTCAAAAAACCGAAATCTTTCTCTTCTAACTCCATTTACCAACTGCTTTCTCTTCGTCATCACCGTGATTCCAACAATCTCAGATCACTTCATTTTCGCGCTCCAATCACCTTCACAAGTCTCAATTCCTTGATTCGCTTAGCTGTTACTCATCAGGTTCAAGATCTTGACATTGAAGTCACTACCAAAGACTACTTTAACTTCCCTCGTTGGATTGTAACATCTCAAAATTTAAGAGCTTTGAAGCTTAAATCATCTTACCCTGGTTTTAGATTACCTCCTTCATCATCAATCCTTGGAGGTTTTCAAAAACTTACTTCGCTCTCTTTATCTCTTGTGATTCTATACAACCAGCCTTATCTCTCAGATTTCTTCACCGATCCAAACTTTCCTCTTCTAGAGAAATTAGCCCTAGAAAATTGCTTCGGACTCAAGGAACTTAAGGTTAATTGCCGTCTTCTCCAAGAGTTTACTATAAAGAACTCTTTACAGCTTGATTGCTTAGAGGTTTCTGGTAATAAGCTTCAGATGCTTAAGGTTGTGAGTTGCTTCTATTCGTACTCAGAAGAAAGCTATGTGAAGATTAACACACCGAATCTCAAATCTTTCCTCTGGAACTCAAACGCAGTCACTACAACTGTTCATTTCTTGGACAAGTTAGTTTGTCTGAGAAAAGCTTTCGTTGGAATGCTTTTGCTTCATCAAGATATCAATTCTCAGACACAGAGCTTATTTACTCTCTTGTCAGGTCTCTGTCATTCCTATAAACTACAACTTGGAAACCAATCCGTAGAGGTATATATATACACTTACACATACTTCTACATCTTCTTCTGATGTTATCTCTTTGCTTCACTGTCTTATTAATTTTGTGACAGATTTTGTCAAGCAAGAAGGGATTAGTAAGGAATCATCTTCTACCGTTTCACAACATGAAATTCTTGGAGCTGCAAACACGTTTCGACAGACACAATGTTCAAGCACTGTCATGTCTGTTCAAGAGCTGTCCAATGCTTAACATACTTCTTCTCAAAATCATTAATGATCAAACAAGTAAAAGAAGGGTAATTCTTAAGAGAAACAAGGCTTTTTCTTTGTCTTTCTTGGTTTTTTAAACTGAATTGTCTCTGATTTGCTTATGTTTTGACAGCAATGGAATAAAGACTTGTGGGATATGTCTAACTCAGAGATTCAGTACTGGGAATCTCAAACCTATGAAGTGGAATCTTTCTTGAACAACTTGGAATTTGTGGAGATTCATGGGTTCTTAGAGTGCGAGAACGAAATGAGCCTCGCAATCTTTCTGCTGAGACATGGAAAGGCTTTGATCAAGATGACTCTAAGATCTAGTTTCCTCTGTAGAGACTCTCTCCGGAGACAAATGATAAGGTCACAGTTAACGGGATTCTCCATGGCTTCTTCCAAAGCCAAAATCTCATTCCATTGAAAGTTTCTGCATAATCTCTCTGTTTCAGGTCTCAGGTTGATTAGCTATTACAGTTTTTGTTTTTTCTGTTGAAATCTTATGCTAATTGGGAATAAAAACAGAAAAGCTAGCTAATGGTTCAAGTAATGTTGAGAGCTGTTATTATCTTCCATCTTCATGAGTTATGGTAAGCTCATTTTGGGAGCAAGTTTCTGGTTTGGTAGATGAAGAAGCTTTGCTTAATGAAGGGCAACGTCTAAGGACAAAAGCCGGTTGTTTTGGATTTGGAAACGTAGCTGCATTGCTGCTTCCGAGCATGAAAACAGCGTTTGACATTGTAGGTCGATCATTCGGATCTTCTTGTACACATAGCAGTCCAACGTTCAAGCACTTCAACAATTCCTCTGTTTCACACGTTTCTTGTAGAGCTTGATCCAGTAACTCAAGCCCTCTTTCCGCTTTCCAGAGATCCCACGCCTGCACATTTATATCCATGTGTTTATCGGTCAAGTTTTTAAACAAGTTATGTGCAAAACAAGTCTAAAAGTCTCAGATCCCTCACATAGCCTAGAAGGCTTAAAGATTTCTCCGGTTCATAAAACCCGGTGTTCCTCTTCCCGCTAATAATTTCAATCACAACCACACCAAAACTAAAGACATCTGATTTGAATGAGAAAAGACCATCTAGAGCATACTCTGGAGACATGTATCCACTGCAATACAAACAAACCATAATGTTGTAGTTTACCATAAATTTTAAGGAATGGGATGCTTAAGCAAATTGAAATGTTAAGAACTTACTAAGTTCCGACAACGCGGTTAGTATTGGCTGAAGTTTCATTGCCTCCAAATATTCTAGCCAAGCCAAAGTCAGAAATCTTGGGATTCATCTCCTCATCTAACAGAATGTTGCTCGTTTTCAGATCCCTGTGGATGATTCTCAGTCTAGAGTCTTGATGCAGATACAGAAGTCCTCGAGCGATTCCTAGAATGATATTACAACGCATCTTCCAATCTAACCGCTGGCACAGCTTCCGGTCTTTGAAAGAACCAGATCTTTGCATTAAGAACTGAACTGAAGAAAGACTAGTTAAAGAAGAGACAAGGCGCTCGCTACTTACCAAAAATGAAGAAATCTAAGCTTTTGTGTGGCATGTATTCATACAGTAACAGTTTTTCTTCTCCAGCAACACAGTAACCAAGAAGTCGAACAAGATTCCGATGTTGGAGCTTAGCAATCAAAACAACTTCATTCTTGAATTCCTCCAGTCCTTGACCCGAGCAGCGAGATAGCCTCTTCACAGCAATCTCTTGATCTCCAGGAAACATGCCCTGGGCCACACAAGCCACAAAACATTTCTAGTATATATTAACAGAGACTCTAAACTCAAAATCAAATCGAAAGATCTTTCAAACCTTATAAACCGGTCCAAACCCTCCTTGGCCTAATTTGTTTGCATTTGAAAAGTTGGATGTTGCAAATAAGATAGTCTCAAGCTCAAAAGAAGGAACATCTATGCCTAGAGTATCATCTTGTTTCAACCTTCTCGAATCAATCAAATCTTTGACATGTCTCTCGCTGTCACATAAATTAAATCCACTTGGCATGCTTCCTAGTTCCTTATTTACTTTTCTTCTTTGCAAATATACATAAGAAGCAGTGCTTGACAGAGCAACCAGAATGGCTGCACTCGTAAAAGTCAGCACAATGATCAAAGCGACAGGTGTTTTAGCTTCCCCGTATCTTCCATGAGCTCGTTCTACATGACAGACTTGCATTAAGCAAAGTGATACATCTTTGCACTAAAAGTTTGAAATGAGTTTTTTCATAGCTTTTACCTTGAGTGCAGTTTAAGTTGAAGCCATCCCACTTAAAATCATGGTTGCAGAAGCACCGTTTCTTCCCGTCTCCAGATTTACTGCAAAACGAATTAGGCCAGTCTTTACACTCTGCAGATAATGAGCAAGTTGGCTCAAGTGGAGAATCCCAACGAATCTCCACTTCAGTTCCACCAGTAACCATGTCTGCATTGCACTGCCCCGTGAGATGAAAAGGCGAAGATAGCTTCAACTGTAAAATTCTGCTCATCTGATTTTCAGTTGTGCAGTTTACTACCACCTCTTTTATTTTGATTAAGAATCTGTGAGTATCCGGATTGATACTTGTAACATTGTATGAGCTGCTAGATCCTTTGAAAATGACTTGGCCAGTCGACATATTGCAGTTAAAACTAAGGTAGTTACCGTCGCCACATCCAGGAGCCGTGCTCAAAGGATAAGGAATAATATTCGTGCCGCAGGTCACACAATCTCTACTTGTCCACTCTGCAGAATATAACAGCATTTTAACCATCAACAGTTCTATATCCTAATGCATTCTAAAAGCGATAGAGATTGTTTACCTATATCGGGAATTGCTACACGGATGAATATGTTATGGCTACCTAAGTAGCCTTCCTTGAGATTGTTGAGGTCCTCCAACCAAATCCAGCACTTGGTATCAACTTCTTCATATGAGTAGGCTTGGCATTGGCAATTGTTCAAACACTCTGCTCTGCATTCTTTTTCGTTATGTGCATCGAATTGCGAATCTGGACTTCCTACTTCAACTACACTAAGATTCAAGAACATGTCTCCCACCACAACACCGTCTTTACCACAGATCCTTGATTCTCTGGAACATCCACCAGAAAATTCTCCCTTGACCCATTTCTCCAGGAAATTAGGCTTAAAACCTGGCAAACACTTACACATCTCCTCGTTCTTGCTGTTACAGCTACCAAAATTTCCACAAGAATTGTAGACACTGCATTCATCTCTAGGCTCAGCCCAAATCTGTGCCCAGAATCTTTCCCCGTCTAACCTGAAGTACTGAGCTTGACCAGAAGAGCTCATGATAAACCTTGTATCGGCATACAATGATATGAAGAGAGGAGGCACAGAGGCATTGTGAACGGTTACATTCTCTGTGAAGTTGGAAAGAAAGTAGGAAATTGCATAAGGCATCTCATCAGATCCGATGAATTTACCCGAAATTCCAGTTTTCCAGTATCTCATTGATCTTTGCCAAATGATGAACTGTTTTTCTTCTTCCTGATCCATCTCAAAGGTGAAATTCCCAGGTGATGGATCGTTGAAGCTTCTCCATGATGATAAAGTCATATTCTCGTCCATCCTCATCCCTGGGAGAAACGTATCAGTAGGATTCTGAAAACTCTGCCACACCACATTTGCTTCATCTCCATCTCTCATCAACACAAGATTGCCATTACCCATCAGCTTTACCGTTCTCTGCGCAGAGACTGAGGAAGGTTCAACATCAGTGTCCCAATACACTCTTCCCTTTGAATCAGTGACTTCAAGATTTCCATCTTGAGAGATAGTGAGAATGCCGGAACGGTCAAGAACCGGAGCTTCACGATTTGCAACCCAGACAACAGTAAGTGGATGTAACTGGTAAAACCAAATCCCCAAGTACCTTCTTCCATCGGAGCTTCCATTAGGAGTGAAGAAGCCGACTTCGAATCTTTCACCAGCTGAAACAAGAGTGTCTCCATGGCTATCATTGATCAATGTCATGGAGTCTTTAACTGAAACAAAGCAATCTAATCGACATACATTCAGCAAAAACATATAGAAGAAGACAGAAAGTATCATTTCTCTGACCAGTACTGACCATGTCTTACTCATCAGGTTTCTCCATTTTGTCTTCTTAAAAACTCAAAACGTGCCCGAAGAAAAATAAAAAAAGTTTGCCTCAACGTCAACGAAAGACCCACCTCGAAAAGTAAATATGTGGAACGCAGCTAACCATGTGTTTTAAGATGTTTCCAAGAAAAAGCTGAACAAGTCTCACTTGAGCATCTGAAGCAAGTCATCAAACTACTTTACACTATCTTAGCTACTGTATGTAGATACACGAGTGATCAATTCACGCAAACTATTTCGGCGATAGATCTATAAATAGTTAAAAGAAAAGAAAAAGAAGATCCACATACTATGAATACACCGTATTTTCGAGTAATTTTTAACAGTGACAGAGACATAGGGCCATAGGGGTACCTAAACGTGAATTATTGGGAAAAGGGGACAAATGTGTTGAAGAAGTCAATCTTTTGTCCTTATTGTGTGCTTTTGAAAGAGTGAAGATTGACCCTGCAAACTTTGTTAACCAACTTTTTTCCGGAATTCTTGTGAAACTCAATGAGTTTTGAACTTATGGCAATCGCGGGATTCTTTGTCTTTGAAAAATGTTGATATAAAACGCGTAAAAACAGCTTCAGCTCTGATTAAACAAAGAGAGCTTTTAGCAGTGAAGAAATGATGCACATTGTGTAACAAAGTCACTGTGAGACATTACTGTTAAAAGTATAAGCACAAACATCAATCGGGTTTCACAATGAAACAACTTTGTCTCGTGCCTTGTTTGCTTATTCCTCAGGATGTTTCATAGATACACCTTTAAAGGGCATAGCAGTTCCAACTTACAGTTTAAGGCCTATTTTTATGAGAGTTGAATTGATTCACCACATAAATTCTCTAACTCCTCTTCCAAGAGTTTATGCAACTTTGCTTCTGTTCGCCGATAAATCCATGCATTAGCATCCCGGTCCCAGTCGAATCTAGAAGGGCCACTGCGCCAAACAATATGACAAAAAAAAGGCAGATTAAGATGACATCAATGTGAATCCAAGATGCGGAAGCACAAAGTGAAATGCAGTAATATACATTTAAAAAAGCTTTTGTTACTCCAAAAATTACGAGTACAAAAACCAGAAGATACAGATAAGAAATTCGATTTAGACCCCTAAAGTTGGCCACTTTCAAAGAAAAAACCAGAATCTATACCTCACGGGGGAAGACATCCAGATTTGTCGATTTGGAGTTTGCTTATTGATTACATATGTGCCTAAAGATCCAAGCTTAAGGGTGAGAACTTCATTCTATTGGAGACAGCAAAAGACTGACTTATAAGCACACATAAGATTTCGAAAATAGGAACAATGTCGTAAATGCTTAAAAGAGTTTATCTTTACCCCATAATCTATGTCGAAACCATCAATCTGGACATTATCACCATAATCCTGAACATGAATCATGTTGTTCCAGTCAGACATTGTAAGTAGGGACAAAGTATAAAACTATTCCAATCTAAAGCTAGCCACCATCAGTCTAAAACGAGGAACCCTAGAAAGAAAAAGGCTTTAAGCTTTGTATACCTCAATTTTCTCAAGAAGGTCATTTATGGTCAAATTGGCTAATCTGTGAAACTCATCCTCCTGCAAAATCGAACTGTTTTTTCTTTCCGTTTGTTCACATTTTCATGAAATTAACCAGTCCGAAACGAAAAAGGGGGATTAAAGGGAGGATATTAGGAGTAAATAACCTATAATCGACAGAAGCAGGACCTTGAGAAGAGAAGCTTCTGGTAGTAACAGAATCATGGCGGATTCGAGATCCTCCTATTCGCCAGAATGGATCCAACGGCTCTGTGGTTTTCTGAGCCAAACAGCTTAAAACCCTTGCGCAATTGCTACGGAGATGGGTTGGAGAAAGCTTGAGAGACCTCGGCAATCTCCGCAGAAACCTTGAAGCTGTAGCCATGGCGGTTCTGTTGCCAAAACATTTCGTCGCCTCTCTCTTCTTATTCTTCGTTCTCCAATTAGGCCCATACTGAGGCCCAACGTTTAGGTTTAGCCGGTTCGAGTCTTTCCGATGTTCTGGTTTACTAAACCCGTCCGGTTTACAAGACTTTTTCTTTTTCTTCGCTGTCCAATTAGGCCCACGATGAGGCCCAAAGTTAGATTCAACCGGTTCGAACATATAAAGGTTCCGGTTTAATCAAACCAGTTCGGTTCACTGTGTGTTTTGTGTGCGAAGAGAAGTTTTCTTCTCCTGGCATGAGAAAATCAGAGAATTTTGAAAGAAAGAAAAAAAATCTGGTTTTTGGGGGCTGATTAGGTTTTGTTTCTTCAATCTCTGGGAATTTCAATCTGGCTATGCTCTCAGGTTAAATCTCTTTCAATATCTGTATTTCCATTGTTCGGATATTCTGCGTTTCTTCTTGTTTCCTGCGAGTTTATGTGAGAGAATAGTTTTCAATGATCCCGAGTTCGTGTTGTCTGTCGAATTACAATGCGACTCCCATTTTCGTAGTTTTAATTAGTGAAATCCATCCATGGAATTGGGAATATTGAGCTTTTTGGTTTGTTTAAAGGTACTAATAGTCAAGCTTAAGAAATTTGGAAGTTTCCGTTCGTTTTGATTATGTGAAACTTGTTTAGATTTAAGACCTGAATTGCGCAATTACTGGCAACATTTCTAGAAGAAAAAAATGCATAATCAAAATTTCGATTTTGGCCTTTTGTTAATCTCTTGGTTATTGAAACAGAAGTAGACATGTTAAGTTGGATGGAGCAAATGGCTTTCCATGTTTCACCATCAATGGATGGATCATGCTATATCTTCATATCTTTTTATGTGCTGTTTTTGGTAGATTTAGGCGAGGTACCCGCCGATGGCGATAAAACCTCTGCAGAAAACAGCAAAAAACGGAAGCTTAAGACTCCTATCCAAGTTATGGCTCTTGAGAATTTCTACAATGGTAATTGTGGCTTTGTTACTTGTATATGCCAAGCTGTATATGCTTTACAGGTGTGAATTGTTTTTTTTTTACAGAGCACAAGTATCCAACCGAAGAAATGAAGGCTCAGCTAGCAGAGGAAATAGAATTAACTGAGAAGCAAGTTTCAGGCTGGTTCTGCCATAGAAGGTTAAAGGACAAACGTTCTGTAAAAGAAGATGGGAACACCATCGGGAGCCAAGATCGGTCAAGCGTTGTTCTTCAGGATCGTGGAAGCGGACTTCGACAGGATTCATGTGGTAGCACTAAGCAAACAGATTATTGGAACCCGAAGCCAAGGGAAGTTGAAAGTCAAAGGCTTTATGGGGGCTCTAACATGGGAAATGCTGATGGTGAAGATAGTACATCTTCTGAACGTAGCTCATCATTACATAAGAATCTTGTCTCTAGCAAAGATGGCGTCCGTGATGTGGAAAGTCTTACATATGTTGCACATAGTGACGTTATCCAGCATCCTCTAGTTATGAAAAGCTATGGGTATAATAAGCCTTCGGGATACTTGAAACTGAAGGGAGAGATTGAGAATGTTGCTATCACTGCCGTAAAGAGACAATTAGGAAGACAATACCGAGAGGATGGTCCACCTCTGGGAGTTGAATTTGATCCTCTTCCTCCTGGTGCATTTGAGCCTCAGAATAATGTTATAGTTCAAGGTGAGTCGTGAGAAAATGTTTCAACTTTATCTTGCGTCTGCTGGTTAATGATGTAATGAGAATTGAGTAAGTGGTTCGGAAAAGCTAAAATCATCTTCTTTGTGTGTCAGATTGTGAATGCCTTTACCCATGTCCAGTCGGATTTGATTGCTTTTTCAACTGTTTTGTCAGAGCCAATCTATGTTGGGAATCAAAGACGATCTCAACCTCCATATTTAACTGGAACTAAGAAGAGCATTAATCCTGGTTCTGTAAGTGAAATTTCAGAAGCTTTCTTTTTCTATTAATGAGATGCCCATACATGGGGATCATAAACTAGAATATTAGTCTGCCATCACATTTCTTGGCTAAACTATCTTTGTTTTTCCTTCCTCTGAGGGGTTCTACTCTAATCATTTTCTTGTTAAATGTCCTTATAGAGCTATGAATTAGCTCGTAAATCGAAGATGCATTCGCCAGATCCATATTCAGAGGATGATGATGATGGTGATGACAACATGATGGTTGGAATGGAGCCTGGTCTAAGAGATAAGCAGCGTATTCGGGAACCAAGACTGAAATCCCCTTCTCTCGGTTACTCCAATCCAGTCTCGGGCCACAAATTGTTAAAAGAGACATTCAAAGGTTCAGCCCGAGAAATTCCTCTAACTAACTTTAAGAAGAGTCGGATAAGCTCCAAAAGTCGGGCTGAAGGTTCGAGAAACCATCTGATTGCCAATTTCCATAATCTTTCTGGAAGCAATATTGAAACCAATCAAACTCATGATTATGACAAAAATATATTCAATGGTGGACGCAAGAGCGGACATCTCACTGAATCTTCAAAGCTGTTGCCTCTGAGTAGCAGCCGATCCCCTGACTCAATGGAGAGAGGTCCATCTTCTGGGATGGTAATGATTTGTCTAAAACATATATTTCTACAGGTTCCTTTCTTGCTCTTTTATGGAAATATGAGTTGTGTTTTGTGTCATCTTCTTTCGAAGGCGGGAGAGTATCATGGAGAGAGGAATCATATGAAAATGCATAGAGAGAAATTGCATTCAACCGATGAACCACCGGTGAGTTTGATGTTTAAGCGTATTGAGAATTTACATATGTTGATATAGTATTTACACAGTTGAAAGGCTCTAACAAGTTGTTGTTCTTAACCTCCACTCTTGTTTTTTCTCTTAAATAGGCTACCAAACGATTGAAACATGGCTATCTTCAGCAAGTTTATGCTCCAAAATCATCAAACAGCGAGATTCTTGGACGAAAAGGCCAAATAAATCGGTTAGTAACTATTATAATGCATTTGTTATCCTGAACAGAGATCGAAAATGGCTTATTAAATCATTCTATGTTTGTAGGTCTGGTGTGGAATTGCCCTCTAGTTGCAGTGGGGACGAAACAGCAGAATCCAGCTCTTCTATGGATTAAGTTAAGGTACAAAAGAAGATTAGGAATTTTCGGGTTGTAGATATGGTGAAACCGGTTTAGGATGTGAAAAGGTACATCGTGTAATTGGTAAATGTTAGAGATTTCTACATTTTGGTATCATCTAATACGGTACCAAAGTGATACAATGAAAGAAAGTATGAGGTATTGTTGTAATAATATAGCCTTTTTGTTTTGGTTTGCTCCTAACCGGTTATTGAATTTGGTTCAGGGAGAAAGATTGACCGGATTGAGTTAATTAACGAAGAAGGCATATTACGAACTAAAATAACAAAAGGCCCATTATCAAATTAGGCCCAAAATATTTTGATAAAGCCGGTTAATATAAAATAATAAATTATTTTTGTGTGACTAGAAGTTTTCGTCACATGAGAAAAAATCAGAGCCGTTGACTACTTTCGTAAAAAGTGTGTGGTCGTACAATTTTGATTCGGCCAAAAAAGGTTTCTTTTAGGGTTAGCGTGGCTTTGCCTCAAAGTCTCTCCATTTGAAGATAATTTTTTGGTTTTCCTGGAACTGATTTTGTGAATCTTTTCGCATTAATCCTCTCAATTTCGAATCTGGCTCTGCTCTCTGGTGAGAATCTCGCTCCTCCTCTCGTTTTTTTTGTTGTTGTTTCTCTCTTTCTCTCTCTTCCGATTCCACTGATCTCCGATTCTGTGTTTCGGCTTTGTTCTCGCAAGTTTTACGTGACAGACGGTGTCGTCTTCGATGGTATTTTTTGTATCCGGCGTTTGTGTTTTGTTATTGCGGTTTTTGGGTTACTTGAACTTGTTCACCCTTTTTTTTTTCCTGTAATTTCGTCGAACGGTTGATATCTTCTTGTTGGATTCGATTTTGAAGGAACTAAAAGATGATTTCGTCAGGGATTTTTTTTCTGTTTGTTCTTCTTTTTTCGTATCGAATTTTGTGATCTGAATTGCGAGCTTTTTGCTTTTTGTTTTTGTTTTTGGTCGTGTCTCGGTGTTAAAATCGCTCTCTTATTCCATCAGGTGAGCAAGTTATTGGGATTTTAGGAACTGGGCTTTCTTAAGTTCGAAACAATTTGTTCTTCACTCTGGCCGCTTCTGCAAAGTCGTGTGCTTCTCGCACCTCTGCGCAGGTGTGGGGTGGCCTTGAAGTGGTGACTTCACTTTCTCTTCCAAGGATTTCGCTAGCATCAATCATTTGGAGGCTCCGTCGTGTTTCAGAGGGTCTAACCCTTGATTACGGCTAACATTGTGTTAACGCACACAAAACTTTTAACAACTTTCAATTCTTGCAAAAACGTAACTTAAGCTTATTGTTTCTAGCTGTGCTTGTAATTAAGAGAACGGTTTTCGTGGTTTAGTTTTTTAGTTTGCTCTGTTGGTCTAGCTGGTGATGTAGTCGATTTTATTAAGTTTGACACAATGGTCAGGTTTTCATGCTTCAACGCCAAAATCCACCGCCATAGACCTAAGGTAAGTTGAAACATCATTGACTCTTCTTGTACTGTAGAACCTTTGTGTTACATGATTCGTTTGTCCCATAAGAGGACACTAATCTGTTCCTATGTCCCTGTGATGCAGAAATCCGTGGAAGGTTTTTCAGAACGAGTGATAAGAGTAGACGGGTCTAAATCAAAAGGATTGAGCTCAATCATATTTGGGAGAAACATTGCTTCTGTTGGTGAAAACAGCAAGCCAGCTGGCTCTACCGCTATTGAGCGTGTCTGGAAATCTGAGGAAATTAAACCCAGTGGCATTCTTGAGCATGATATTGAGACGCATCAGGTACGGCATCTCAAAAAAAGCCAGTCTCATGGAGATGAACTATACTTGGATGGGAGGGATGCTACAGAGAATGGAACAGACGATGGAACAGATCGGATTACTTCTCCAAATTTTCTTGAACAGAGTGATACTCTCGCGGCAGGCAGCAGCAAGCATGTAGAAGGAAGTCCTAATCTGTACCAGAAAGCTCCTCAAGCTTCAGTTTCTGCTTACCAGGGTTCAGATCAAGCACTCTATGGGTCTATTTTCTCGGTTGGAGATCTTCATCATGCTGATAAAGACAGCTGTCAGCTTGATGATACCTCGTTATCCGGTGAACAATTGGACAACTCAAACAGCCAAACACCTTATGATTCACCGTTGATTGTGAGGTCGAACTCAATGCCTAATATTGCTGACTCTGCATCAGGAAAATCTTCACCTTTCAAATATTCTTCTCACCACTCTAGATCCTCTGATGACCTTCGTGTTCTAGACATGCGCCAAACAGATAAATCTGTCCACGAGACCGGTGCTGAGGTGAAGCAAAAGCAAGAGCAAGATCAAGATCAGGACTATGATATGCATAAATCTGGAAATAACAACAAGGAAAATCTCGAGGAGGACAGATATGATGATGCATATGATTATTCTTCCGTGGCAAAAGATTGGATAGTACCACCTACAGATGAGCTCAGATTAACAAAGTTCCTTGAAGGAGAAACATCAAACCAGCAAGCAGAATTTCCGGGAAAGGATTTTAAATTCAAGCGTATCAAGGATTGGGTCAATGACCTTCAGCATGTAAACTTGTCAGAGGAGGCTGATGAAATAACAGGGTACAACGACGAGTTGCCAAGAGAACCTGTCGTGTTAAATGAGCCAACAACTGCTTCTGCTAAAGTAGATGTCATCAAATTGACTCCTGGAATGGAAGCTGCGAAAAAGTATATATCCTCTCTGAGTGCATCTGCAACCACAGCCCAGCTGGTTAGTCATGGTCTGGTTGTGATACCATTCCTCAGTGCATTTGTTGGTCTCAGAGTTCTCAATCTCTCAGGAAATGCAATAGGTAGGCTATTTTGCCCCTTTTTGCTAATTTGCTACACCCACTGATTGTTTTTGTTTCGTCTATTTTTACTGGTCTTAATACATGTTCCAGTTAGGATAACCGCTGGTTCTCTTCCTCGAGGACTACATACTTTGAATTTGTCAAAGAACTGTATCTCGGTGATCGAGGGCCTACGTGAACTCACTCGGCTTCGAGTATTAGACTTGAGTTACAACAGAATACTGAGACTTGGTCATGGTATGACCTTTGCCCAGCTACATTCTTGAGTTCTCTGTTTTGTATGGAAACCATTTTTGATGTATTTGCTTTTTATTTTTCTCGCTGGCTTAGGTTTGGCTTCTTGCTCCTCTCTGAAAGAACTATACCTAGCTGGGAACAAAATCAGCGAAATCGAGGGTCTTCATCGTCTCTTGAAACTGACAGTTCTGGATTTACGCTTCAATAAGATTTCAACCACCAAATGTCTCGGCCTGCTCGCTGCAAATTACAGTTCTCTTCAGGCTATAAGCTTGGAAGGTAATCCTGCCCAGAAGAATGTTGGTGATGAACAACTGAGAAAGTACCTTTTGGGACTCCTGCCACATTTGGTATACTATAACAGACAAGGCGCTAAAGATGCTCGGCTCGGGACAAGCACACTTCAGTTAGACCGAGGTCTCAGATCAGAGCTCAAAAACAGTAGCCGGAAGAGTAGCCATGGTGCATCCAGTACCCACAAACCTGGATCATCCACAGCTCGTAAAACTTCGGGTTTGCAGAAAAGATCTAAGGAGAGAAGCAGCCGTCTTCCACCTGTGGGACACAAAGTATCACCAGCTGCTTACGAGAATTATTATGTTGCTACTGGTGATAGATTGTCTAGTCTGAGATCTGAGCTCTCAATGCGAAGAAGTCGAAGCGAAGGAACTCTTGCACCTATCTGATCTCTCTCTCTCGTTTGCTGCGGTTTCCACTGCTGGGTAATGACTGAAGGTGGTTTCTTTGTTCACTATATTTCGTCCCTTTCTTCATTATTCATCTTTGTGTTTTGTGGTTGTTGTGCATTAAAAATTACATCAGAGAAGCTTTGATCCTTTCTTCTAGCTTCTCAATAATGTCTGAAACTGGAAACCATGTTATACATTCTTTTCAGCTCAGTTTGAGATATGAACATATTGCAAAGAGAGTTTGAATCTCTTGTTCACTTAAATGTTTGTCTGCGTCCAATCTGGTTTTCAGTTCGGTTTAACGGTACAATGTTGGTTCGGGTAAACCGGATGGTCATTTCTAACAGTCAGTCTTACAAGGCCGATGTGGGAATTATTTTTATTAATGGGCCTGGCTAGCTCTTGTAAATCACGATCTTGACCCACTATGAACCGAATGGGCCTAGTGTGGGTTACTAGATAGTACAAAGGGATTGATTACACAGAGAACAAAAGCAATTGAATGATTCAAGACTGTAAAGTGGTCCAGAGAGTATCATATTGCCTGCCTGCAACTGGATCCATATAACTCGGATAACGAAGTCTCATAAGACAAAATCTTATTCCTGTAAAATTAAATCCATTGAAACTCATTTTTTTCTCGTGACCACACCACATTGTTCATTTTATAGTAACATTACCATAGGTTATTTATTGATTATTCCCCCTCAAGTGAAACAGCTTAACTGTAAATACAGAACATGATAGATAAAAACCACAGATTGATTTTTTTTTTTTTTTTTGAGTTTTGTGTAGTGGTCCAAAGGAACAATGAAGAACGGAACCCGAGATTTCGTCTTTGATCATTCATCACTCTCTTGTCTTCCATGGAGAGAATGGCTTATTTTGAAGCAGGAGATTGATGGAGGAAAAAAAAGGTCTCTTTCAAAAGGGGACCAGAGGTGGTTTTTCAAGTAGCTAAGTGATTGCATCAGTTGGGGATTATGTCTGTCCATAAACCGCCTTTTCAGCTTAACATCGACGAGTACTAGTTTTCCTCCTCTTAGGTGAAGAAGCTGTGATTGTGATGCTCTTATCGCTTTCTTCACAGCTCGAGAATTGCTGATCAAGCACATTTACTGCTGTTTCAGTGCTTCCTTCGTTTTCTTCAACTATATCTCTCTCTTGTATTGCTTTGTAACACTCCATTAACTCATCCTGCTACCACGTTAAATGATCAGAATCCCGTCAAAAAGCTCGATCTGATCATTATTACTTCTTTCGAAACTTTACCTTATTTACATATGTGCATTGATAGATTCTGTTACTGAAACATGGAAACAGTAGAGGACAGAGCTCAGAGGAAGCGAAGAGAAGTGCAGCGCCTGCAATCACGGATGGCTTAAACTCGAGGAATTTGATATCTGCAGCAATTTCAAAGATAAGGATTAGACACGTACACATTGATGAAAACGATTTCAATTCAAAGCATGGAATGTGATTGTGATTGAAGAAAACATCAATTGTTACCATGTTGAAGATTGAAAGTGAGATCAGTAGCTTGAGATTCGAGGGAATGTTTTAGAACTAAAGAATCTTCTTTGAGCTCAAAGAGACTAATGAAAAAGGCGAAAAAGGAGAAAGGAGTAACAGAGCGCATTCGCCATTTAAGAGCTCCTAGAATCACATTCTCCATTCTCTCTATCATCTGAGCATCAAATATCTCACCTTCCACCTATAAAATTCAATGTTCAGACACATAAAAAGACATTCACATTGTAAAGATTCAGTCTTTTTGAGCTCTTAGTTTTAGTTACCGGAAGATCACAGACAGATATATCTGGCTTTCTCATTTTGGCAGACAAAGAGACACAAGACAGAGAGATAAGCTTGAGAATCCAAGGCTTTGATTGCTGCCGAAGAAACAATAATAAAAAAAAAGTCAAATCTCAGATGAAACAAACGACAGATTCTGTCGGAAGATTCTGTTTTTACCGGCATATTTTCGCTGGATAAGAATCTGTCTAGATAATTCACCGCAAGATAGGTCAGAGATGGGTCGTCGAATCTTCTGGTGTGCTGCGAAATTAGTAAACAAAAAAAAGGTAAAGTTTTTAGATAATGATTCGGTATTCAGACTAAAACCCAGAAAATTTTGAGGAGAGTAAGTTGTTAAAAGACCTGAATGATTGAAGAAACGGCGTGGTTTCGATTAGAGAGAAGAAAAGCAGAGGACTTGAGGCTATTGAAGTAGTGAGAAGAAGGCATGTGCTGAAATTCGACGAGGAAGAGAGAGAGTGGTAAAGTATTATCGTCTGTTTCGTCGTTGAAGTTATTGTTGAGAGAAGAATGTGAGAGAGGGTGTTCGAGATGAAACTCCATTGATTGAGAGTCTCTCAAGCTTCCTTCTTCTGAATTGGTGTTAGAACAAGGAGAGATATGGGAGAGACGGAGAGACGGAGAGACGGAGAGACAGAGAGACAGAGAGACATTAAAAGAGAGGAGTTGTCTTTATTGCGAGAGAGAGAGAGGGGTTTTGATGGTCTTTTGAGGGATTTTATTTATTTATTATCACTTGAGTTACTAACAAATGATTTCTCTATAATTATTCGATTTTCTCGTTAATTAAGAGTTAGATTCCATCGAACATATATCATAAATCAAATATTTTTCAAACATAAAGGAGATTTTCTTATAACAAAAAATTATCCAGTTAAATTCTTTTTGGTAAAATGTTAGTAAATTCATATGTTCGTATTTAAAATTATATGAGAAAATATAAATTACGAGAACACCTACAAAAATATTATAACGGACAACATACATGCATCTAAAGGATTAGAATCAGGATGCTTCTAAAGGATTATGATCAGGATAAATGTCTCTCCACTTGCATAACACTGGAAATTTTCTTATAAGCTTGCACATCTATTAATCTACAAAAATTGTATCCTCATGAAATCGAATTTCGAACTTTCTAATGTAGAAACATTAATGAACCATTTGTCATCTTCTTAATTTTTTAAATTTTAAGATTAACAACAGATATATTTTATTTTTGCTTTAGTGAAAATTTTGAGGAATTTATGGTTACATATACGAATGATATACAATATGAGTAATACGATATAATGCGTTATTGGTGATTATATATACAAATGATGTTCCAAAATTTTAATATATTATATTATTTAAGCAATAATATTTTTTCAAAAGTAAAAAAATTAACAGCCGTTAAGTCGATGAGATTAGATGGATACAAGGTATATTATAATAAAAATATTTAATTGATGTATTTTTGGAAATTGAAAAAAAAATATGTGTATTAAATTGATGATAAATTTTAGTTGACATATTGTTATGGAATTTTCTCCATCATATATCATCAAGCCATATTCTTGAATTTTAACCAAATTACGTAGTAATTAATAGAGCTTCTGTAATGTATCTCTATATTATTATTTAATGAGTCATTTAGAAAAATGAATTTTATTTTGTAAGTTATTACATATTATGCTATTACAAATAAGAATATATCATTGAAATAGGAAATGATATAATTGTCTTTTAAAATTATTCAAGAGAATATGGAAAGTATTTGTTTTCCATTTAAGAAGGTATTTGCTATTTAGTTTTTTAATTATTATGATATTAAAATATATATTTTTAAATAATAATCAATTCATATATATTCAAAAAAATAATAATATTCGAGATCTTGCAATATTTTTTACTATAATTTATATTATTTTAT
>PKMM01023770.1:537086-572723 GCA_002933915.1 Eutrema heterophyllum
TAAAGTTTGAAACTCCTGTCATAAATCATGAAATCAATACAAGAAAAAAAAAAAAAAAAAAAAAGAGAAAAGAAGAAAATCATGTGAGGGCTAAATACTTCTGAACCACAAAGAAAGAGAATCATGAAAACTAGGCATGTCCTTACGCGCCAAACACGAATCTCAGATTCCTCTGTCCACCTTTTTGAAGAGAACTTCAGCTGGTAGTTTGATGTCGTTGAAAATACGGTTGTTTCTCTGTTTCTACATAGAATATATGATTGCTTGAGCCATTAGAAATCTCAAGTTGTTTTCTGCTGCGTTCGGATAAAAAATTTTTAACCATCTCTGGAAAACATGCCAAATACCAAACCCCATAAACGGAGCATTAAACGCCCAATCTCCACGCATCTTGACTATACAGACATCTCAGATATATACTCATCGCAGATATATATATTGACATTCCAGAGAATTACAAAAATAAATAGCCAAGTATAAATCAAATTCCCTGCTGTTTGTTTCTGCAACTGCAGAGTGTGGAATAGAGTGAGATCCACGACCAAATCATGACATTATATATTACACATTTTTCATGACTAAGTAATGTTAATATCCAATTAATATGTTTATACGACGTTTCGAGTAAGACGTGTCAATAATATAAGTGGATTATCATTGGAAACCTTTTATATATAGAGAGAGATTTGCATTGACCGGTCATCTAATGGCCACAAGGTTTCATCATGAAACGCATACATACACAAGAATTTAAATTACGAAAGCTTGATGAAATATGTGTGTATATAATATGCACGATTTTCTAACCTCTCTCTTACATATAGTTACCAAATGTATAAGCAAGACATGTGATTTGTTTACTTTATTCTAGTATGAATAATTGAATCCGATGAGTTTTGTAATTTCCCGTGGAATCCAAAGCTTCGACATGCATATAGTAAAAATAAAATGTTGATAACGGAGATTGCAAGTAATTGATAATTAATTGTGAAATTGACTAATGGAGATGGGATGTTGGCAAATTCAAGATTATTAGTTAATCTTTTGCCGTTAACAACTTTGATGTATCTACTACAGAAATAATGGTGAAGACAATTTATATACATATATGTCATGTGTGTATATATAAAGCACTGAGGTGCTTTTTTTCTTTTAAAATACCCATTTAATAATACGAGAAAAATAGATGAAAAGGGGAGCAAACGAATATTAGAATTAAGAAGCGTCAGTAACTTTATGAGCTCACTTCTGTGCATTGGGTGCCTTGCTTCACCATTGCGCCATCTTTATATTTGTATTTTTTGTCATATATTTATATATAACCTATTATTCATCATAATTCATAATTCATAATTGTAGAAACTACATTTTAAAGATTATGTTTATGCTAATTTTAAGACTAATATTACAATATTCCTTTTGCATATTTTCTCTATTAAATTTCATAGTATCTATTATCAAAGGTTTTTTTTTTATTAAGTGGTGATTGGTAAAAGAAGTCGTTAGAGAGATTGTGAATTCTTTACAAGAAAAAAAAATATATTTTGTCTTCTAAGACACACACAAGTATGATGTTAAAACAAAAAAATGTGTCAAATTTGTGTTGATCTTGAGTTTGGGAGGGATATTATTGGGAAGACAAAAAGAAGACATCTACAATTAAGGGGAATATAAGTTTTATTTATTAACCTTAGTTCATATTTGATGTGTTAAAACTTGTGTTGGAGTTTTAGTCTCTATTATGTTTTTTTTTTTTTTTTTTTGTCAACTGCCCAAATACCTATATTTCAGTAAACCAAATCGGGGTACCGAATTTACATAAATAAAATTTGATGGGTAGATTCGAGCATCTCGTGCTAACTTGTCTGCTTCTGTGTTGTTTGCGCGTGGAATATGTGAGATAGAGAAAAAAGTAAACTCTTTATTACTCTTCTCGAACTCTTCCAAGTGTAATGTAAAAACCGGCCACTCCTCAAGTGTAGACACCATCTACACCATTTCGGAACGGTATGTTGCAAAAGTTATCGTTTGTCTTCTTACAATTATTTAATAAATTTTCTTTGTGGTTGAAGATTAGTGGTTGGTTTGAAAATATTTAAGCACTTTGTTAAATCGTGTGTCATGTTTTTTTTTAACATTTTTTTATAATCACTCCCGCATTTAAATAAATAAACATTAGATTATTAGAAATTTCAATAATATATCCTGAGTATTTGCAAAATACACTAAAAAAAATAAAGAGATATATACATTTCAAAAATACTCGGAACTAACGGATCGGAATATGATTAATTAGTTGCATCTCAAATCAACGGATTCTAATCCGAATATGAATACCTTGAGATTTTAGGATATTTATGATCGGGTACTATCTTGCAATTGCCATATACAAGATTTTTGAAAAACTTGTGCACCAAATAAATAAATAAATGCATGGAAAGGACACCACAAAATAACAATTGTTTATTAACACGAAAAAAAAACTATGACAAAAAACGTAAAAAAAAGAAAACTATGACAATATGGCAAAAATAAGAAATATAAATTGAATTTACTTATTACTTACTGAAATTCTATGGACCATAAAAAGTGTCAACATGTGAACAAAATCCAAATAAGACTTTAAATTGTGATATATTTTACTTTAACTAACGAATTTTCAAGGTTTTGGATATGATATGCATTGTTTGAAAAAGGACAAGAAAGATATGATGCATTGGATAAAGGAAAAGCCTAAAAGCACTCCCACAAGTAAAATTTATTTCATTTCTTTTAAAGTTTTATGTTTTTTTTTTTACCAATAAGTTTTATGTTTTGTAACAATTGATGTATTCTTTTTCGTGAAAAATCTATTTAAAAGAACATTCGCATGTTCTGCTTTTTTAACCATTACTAAAATAGAGCCGACCGAAAAAGTCATTATAACACAATAGAATGAATGATCACAAACCATTTTAGTCGGTAACGCATTTTCAGTAGTAGTAGTAGTTTTTTAATTTACAAGTTAATATTTGGATGTTTTGCAAATTTTAACACTTTCTAAACTTTATATAGTTTTTACTTAATTTATTGTTCATAGTTTTTTAGCATTTTTATTACTATTTATGATAATTTAACCCATATGTACAGTACGGTGTGTATGTATGTGGACGGTACAAGGATAGACTGATGAAGATATATTTTCATCATTTACACGCTAAAATACAAAACAAAAAAGGAAAAAAAAATAAGTGCTAAAATTGTAAGAAAAAATTAAATAAATGTTAATCTATGCAAATATGTCTTAATATTTTGATTATTTGTTTTATATCATTCATCTCGATCATTTTAAAAATCCTAATCACGTATATTTTTGTATGTATTCAAGGCACTAGCTTTATTTCAAGTTTGCAACTCTAAAACATATGAATTTGAAAGGTAACATTTTTACGATATAATATTCGTGGACATGAAACAGGTACTACTACTACTCATGATCGACCTCTATTACTCCATAGTATTATATTAGGATGCATTTATTATATTGGACTTAAAATCGATATTTAAAAAAAAACAATATTTCAACACAAAATATAATTGTCGATAAGCTTGAAAATGTTTTTCCCATAGCATATCTTTCCATTCTCCTGCTATGAAATATATATATGGTGATGCATGATATATTTGCATGTAAGTACAAACTTGTGAAAATCAAAGACACTAAAATATGGTTTAATTAGGGATATAAATTTGAAAGATTCAAGGCAAGAATGGCACCGGTAAAAAAAAAAAAAAAAAAAAAAAAGAATGGCACCGGATATGAGGAGATTTTCATAATTACGTGCCTAATTAATAATGCAAAACTGTTTAGCCAATTAAGAAAGAAAAATATGTATTGGGGATTATCCAAGAATAAACAAACAAAAAAAGAGAAAGCAAAGAGACACACATGCAAGCACGTGATGAGTGCATGTCTCGTCTCTCAGAGTCTCACGCCATGCACATTTCATCATATCATCTAAATTGACTTATTTGACTCTCTCTCGGTTACATATTTCCTCTTTTTAATCAAAAACTATAATTTTAATTATATTGGCTGAAATGAATTTAATTAGCCCACTAAAGCCCATTTGGTTTAGCCATTTAGGTGTATTTTAACTTTAACTTGGTTTTACAAAATTTACACAATTATACTCATTTCTTAGAAGTTAGAACTACTCTTAAAATTCCCGAAGTTTGTTGTTTTAAATTTTATTTTCATCAAACTAGCACATGTTTTCTTTCCTTTTTTTTTTTACAGTAAACAATCTCAAGGATATCAAATCGAGATTATAAATTAAGTACACAAAACATTCGAAAATTTGGCATGCGAAAAAAAAATCTCACTGAAATCAAACACTCTACTAAGATACATATAACGGTTACACCAAACCGATATGAAAAAAGAAAAGAAACAACCCCCAAAGAAATTGCTCCTCTTTGAGTCACTATTAGTGATTTGCAAGGAAATATGTGAATTGGTTCTCTCGGTTTTAGAATTTTTTTTAACGATGCCTGAACCGGGAACCAATTAAACAATACTGCCAGTGTAATCTTGATTGCATCACCATCGTTATACAAACCATCATATGGTCGACAAACTCATCACCAAACCAATCACCAACGACATTTTATCAAGGGCCGACGCTTAGCAACAACAATGAAGATTGACAAACATTTATCTAGAGAAGAAAAAGAAGAATCAGTCACAAACGTTTCGTATATTTTAACCAGTCATTTTTAAGATATTGAAGTTTTTATTTGAGGAAAACTATCTATTTCCCCGGAGAACTTCCGTATAATAACATGTCTTCACAGAGTTTGAGTCTAGTTCTATTTTTCCATCATTTGAAAGTTCGAATTTTATTTTCCCACGAAATCAAAGTTCAAAACCTATTTCTCCACGAAATCAAAGTCCAAAACCTATTTCCCCATTGAAACACGATTTTACTCAGTTTACTGTATACCAATTAAATGTAAACTGAAAAAAAACCAAAATTAACCCGATTAAGATCCGATTGAACCCAAAACCCGATTACAACCCGAAACACAATAATCCCATCCCGAAACTAAAACCTATAATCCCCAAAACCAAAAACTTCTTACTCTAAAATCAAACACAATAATCCAATCAATCCATATCAAATCAAAATCCAACTCAAGACTCTCCCTTCGGTAAATCCGCCTTCTTAATCTTCTTCTTCAACAATCTCTCCGGAGACGGCATCGGAGAAGGAAGCTCGACGACGTCATCGGATTTGGGAGGGTTCGCGTTGTGGTGCTTCTCGGAGAAGGAAGATGATGAGCATCGGAAGGAGACTGAATCACGTGCTTGGCAGGTGAGAGCGGCGGCGAGAGAAGCCAAAGCGGCGTCGTTACAAGCTCGATTGCAGCAAGCCTTCGCCCAAGGCGGTGGAGTCACGGTGGCAGAACCAAAATCGGGAAGCGTAGACGGTGTGGATGAAGCCGAAGACGCCGAATCGACTTACGTTGATCCGATTGTGAAGAAGATGAGCCACATGGGATTGAAAGGCGACGATCCGACGGATTGCTCCATGGCATTTCTGTATCTGCTGTGTTCAATCAGCATCAGAACCAAACTACAGAAATTTCTAGGGTTTTCTCCGCCGCGAGGAGCTGCTGGTGCTGGATTGTTCCCTATGCCAGATCCCAAGACGAACTGATTCAATCAGTTTGTTCACTGTTTTAATATCTGTTTTGGGTTCTCTTTTGTTGAGATTTTTAAACAATCTGATGATTTTTCATAATAAGAAGGGTAAGAAACATTTTCAAGTTTTGAAATTTTCTGGATTTTTGATCTGTTCTCTTTAGATTATGATTCCTACATACGGAAGTTAATCAAAAGAGACATAATAGTTCTCTTCATTATATCTTCTTTACAAAATTATCAACAAAAGTTAAAGAGAAAAAAAGTCCCAATTACCGAAGAAATCGAGACTTATACAAACAAACATCAAACACAAACACTCTGGAATCACTACACAAACATATGTTGTCTTTTTCTTCTTCTTTTTTCTCAAATCTCAAAATGACCGATCGGTTTGTGGTGTCTCTGATACAAAATCAGAGATTTCAGACTCAGCTCCTTGAGATCGTTATCGCTTCTTCAACCCACACTTTCTCTCTCTCCACCGCTTTCCTTTGAGATCGCTTCTTCAACCCATATTTGAAGAGATCTTCAATTGCATTTTATCACAACTAAGAAGAAGATTCGATTCAAAAAAGAAGAAGAAGATTGGTGAGGATGAGACCAAGAAGACTCAGTTTTTATGACTCCGTTTTTTTAGGTTTTAGGGATTATGATTTAGGGTTTAGGGTTTTGAAATATTTAAAATTATTAATTTTTTTTTAATGTGAACAGTTGCGGGTTACCTGCTGGGACCGCAGACATTAGCGGGACGGGTTTTCGCGGGCAAAAAAAAAGTTCACCCACGGCGGGCTGGCGGGGCGGGTCCCACCCACTTGACAGCCCTACCTAAACCTAATCTAATCAAATTAATAACCAAACTAAATCAAACCCAGACCCGACTCAAAAAAAAAAACTGAGTCATAAATGACCCGACCTAGTGACATGCCTAGGTTTAGGTCGGGTTTTGATAAAACCGACGTCTATGAAGAAATAAGTTTTGAACTTTGATTTCGTGAGGAAATAGAATTCGAACTTTCAAATGACGAGAAAATAGAACTAGTCAAACTATGTGAAAATCTATTATTTTCCTTTTATTTGGATAAAAACTAAAGTAAAGCAAAAGAAAATTAGAAAGAGTACTACCAACGTCGGTCGACTCGACATCAGCCGACAAAAATTGTAGAAAGAACGGAGGTTAAGTCGTTTTGGAAATCGCTTCTTGGGTGAGATTAGCACATGTTACTTACCCTGTTTTTATTAGATACATAAATATGTGTGTTGGGGAGTGCTAGTAATGACTATATTTCGAGTACTATTTTTGTAAATTTTTCACCAGGAATTTTTTTATAAAAAAGGAAAAAAAAAGAATCAAATATAGCAATTTCAGATACCTTATAGCAATTTTTTTTTTTTTTTTTTGGTGGCAATTTCTAATTGGGCAGATGGACCATGGACCTATGTATTCTACAATTAGGCTTCTGACCAGTCATTGAGAATAGGGCCTTATAGCTAATAACCCATTTAGTTTCTTTAATGAGCCGTGTAAAGCCCATTAATGATGACGTCATCGGGAAATCCAAAATCTGAAAAGTATGTGGCTATGTGGAAGCAGAGGTTGGCGCGTGCCTTATCTGCTTCTCTCTCTCTCTCTCTCTCTTCAGTGGTCTTAAAGCTCTCTGTGTGATCCCACTTGTCTTCCTCCTCCATAACATCAAAATCTCCATATATCAAAACCCTTTCACAATTTCGGCTAAAGCTTTCGATTACTACATCAATGGCGTCGTCCTCCATTTCGCCTGCTACTCAGGTTCACTCTCGATCATCCGAAATTGAAACAAATCGGGTCACTTTGTATAGGAGTTACCAGTTTTAGGGCAGATCTTTTAACTGGGTTTTTAAAATTTTGTGGATTTTTTTTTTTTTGGGTGCAGCTTGGTTCGAGCAGAAGCGCTATGTTGGCGATGTCGCGTGGGTTGTTTTTGAAGCCAACGAGGACGAATCATCAAATGGTTAGAAAGGAGAAGATTGGAGTGAGAATTGCTTGTCAAGCGACGAGTATCCCAGCAGACAGAGTTCCAGATATGGAAAAGAGGAAACTCTTGAATCTTCTCCTTGTGGGGGCTCTTTCTCTCCCTAGCGGCTACATGCTTGTTCCTTACGCTACCTTCTTTGTCCCTCCTGGGTCAGTTTCCTTTCAATCTCTCCCTCAGTTGTTTCGTTTTGTTCTCGACGCTTGTTAATGAGCTTCATAGATTTTGCTTTCTGTTTTTTTTTTTTGGAACATTGTTTAGATTAGAGAGAAAATCTGTAGACTCTGTGTATTGTGTATTTTTGGAACATTGATTGCATTGGAGAGAAAATCTTTAGACTCTTTGTATTGTGTTTTGTTTTTGTGAAGTTTGAATTTTCTTTGCTTGATATTGTAAAGCCTTAAGAGTAGCTTTTGGTTCTGTTTCAAACCAATATGTAGTTATAAGTGGATGGTTTCTTTGGTGTTACCGAGATGTGATTACAATGAGACTTCATAAAGTTTCTTTCCTCTTTGTTTTGTGTTTTGCTTTGGTGTGAAGTTTGAGTTTGCTCTGCATGTTGTTAGCTTTTGTTTTGATTCAATCCAATATGTAGTTATGAATAACTGGAGATAGTTTCTTTGGACGTTAGACGTCATATAGAGTTTCTTTTAATTCATTGTTCTTGGTCTCAATCTCTACGTTTCTATGAAAAATGCAGATCCGGAGGTGGAGGTGGTGGTACCCCAGCCAAGGATGCACTTGGAAACGATGTAATTGCAGATGAATGGCTTAAGACTCATGGTGCCGGTGATCGAACCCTGACCCAAGGATTGAAGGTAAAAACTTCCATTGTTACTATACGAAGATGAAGAAGTTATTAAGCCCTTGAAGCAGTACTTTAAGCACTCAATAAAGGTTCTTGCATCTCAATGGTGTTGATTTTTATGTTATAGGGAGATCCAACTTACCTAGTTGTGGAGAACGATAAGACACTAGCGACCTACGGTATAAACGCAGTGTGCACTCATCTTGGATGTGTTGTGCCATGGAACAAAGCCGAGAACAAGTTTCTATGCCCTTGCCATGGATCCCAATACAACGCCCAAGGCAGAGTCGTTAGAGGTCCAGCGCCATTGGTAAGTCAAATACATTACACCATCTCTAGTATGCGTTTCTCTCAAGTAAACTTTCTAAAGTAAAAGTTAATTTCATGAAAACAGTCGCTTGCCTTGGCTCACGCGGATATCGATGATGGTGGGAAGGTTGTATTTGTTCCATGGGTTGAGACAGACTTCAGGACTGGTGATGCCCCATGGTGGTCTTAAACTCTACAACAACTCTTTTGTGGGAAGAAGAAAGGCTGAGTCTTTTTGTGTAATACTTGTTTGAATGTTCGTGTATTGTAAAAGCTGTGTGTAATCATACATTTCATGGCATTACTCTGTGAATTCTTGCCTCCTATATGAATATTATTTTCCTTCACTTCCCATGTCTTTTGTTGTTTAGTTTCACTTTGTTTTTCTTTAAAGTCTTCGGTGTTGATTTGGTTTGCTCACATTATTTGTTGTGTTTGCAGAACAGTGTACAGTGTGAATATATATAGACTTCTGTGTCGTTTAAACAAATGGCCCGTATAGCTCAGTGGTAGAGCGTCAGTCTTGTAAACTGAAGGTCCGTAGTTCGATCCTGCGTGGGGGCATTTTAACCCATATTATTAATATTTTTTTTTATATATTTACTTTTATCATTTTTCACAAATGTTATAATTTTACTCACATTTCTACTCGGTATGATTTTTTCCCATAACACAAGCAATTATCAAAATGATATCTGTTCAAATGTGAGTAAAATTATAACATTTGATAATGTGAACAGATATCATTATAAAGGTTCAAAAAAAAAAAACAGATATCATTATAAAAACCGAGTTATTAACATATTATTATTATTGTTGACATATATATATATATATATATATATATTTTTTTTTTTTTATTTTATAAAAGTGAATTCAACGACTTCATATAGTTGGGACAGTACAACAAAGTGGGTCACCACTCCAAAGGATTTGGTGTTTTTTCGCCGGCTAATCAGTTAGTTAATTACTTTATAACTATATATGATAAAGTAAAATACTAGTTTGATTTAAATTGATGCTTGAGGATTTTGTTTACTAAATCGTAATACGAATAATTTAAATTAGTATTGTTTTATTACATTCTGATATAAATATGAATTAACTAAAAATAAAATTAAGTTTTTTGGGTTGAGATTTATGGAACCGATCAATTTTTATAAGACTTTGATACAATGTCACAAGACTCCTTTAAAAGGACCCAACATTTCCTCTCGACCAACAATAATCCAACCCTAAGACAATCTCTCTCTATCTCTCCTATTTTTGTCCGTATTTACAAGTTATTACCTCGACTTTTTGGCTAAAAACTTTCAATCACATTTCTTTAACATTCTCCTTAGTTTCTGAAACTACCCTCATCGGGTCTCCAAGAGGCCAAGAAAGGACCTCTTTCTCGGTTTCTCGGAGTCTCATCATTCTCTCTTTTTTTTTCACGCTTCCGTCCTCCACTCGCAATCTCTAATCCAAACCTAATCCTAAAATGGATTCCACGGAGCTAAAACGTGTGTTCCAAATGTTCGACAAGGACGGAGATGGACGGATCACGAAGAAGGAGCTAAACGAGTCATTAAACAACCTCGGGATCATAATACCAGAAAATGAACTATCGCAGATGATCGAGAAGATCGATGTGAATTGCGATGGTTGTGTTGACATTGAAGAGTTTGGAGAGCTTTACAAGACGATAATGGTTGAAGAAGAGGACGAGGTAGGAGAAGAAGATATGAAGGAGGCGTTCAACGTTTTCGATCGGAATGGAGATGGGTTTATTTCGGTGGATGAATTGAAAGCGGTTTTGTCTTCCTTGGGACTCAAGCAAGGTAAGACCTTGGAGGAATGTAGGAAGATGATACTACAAGTGGATGTTGACGGTGATGGTAGAGTTAATTACAAGGAGTTTAGACAAATGATGAAAAAAGGTCGGTTTTTTAGCTCTATAAGCTGATGATTAACGGGTCTTTTTATCTTATTTTTGTTTATATTTTTTGGTTATTTGTTTTAACATTTCTCTCTCGCGTTCTAGAAGGAAAATTTTTCCTAAATCACATTATCGATAACTAATCGTTTAATCGTCTAGACTTGCAAGAGCACATTGTAAAAATTGTAGACTTGTTTGTTTATAATACGAAGATTGATGCTTTTTTATTCATTAATAGTACTTGATTCCGAGTCAAATCTTATAAATCATATATATATTCATATTGATTTATGATTCCATTATCTCCAAAGAATGAAACAAATCATGATAGCACTCAAATCAAATTTCAATTACATAAAAACTATCAACAGGCCTTTTCTAAATGTAAACGGACCGATGATTCTGACCATAAGGTGTAAAAATTGAGATATTATGTATTTTATCACCATCATGTGATCTCTAACTCAGGCAAACTCATAACTCATCGGACAAGCAAATTTACTTATTAATCGCGCCACTAAAATAATTAATTTAGTCGATAATTTGGTGTTTTAGTTTAACTCAAATCTCAAGGTCGAAACCAGAGACAAAGCTGATGTTAACACATCAAATTTCTGAGTTATTCAGACTACCAAGCACATTGGCTATTGCTAGTGTATAGTAAAACTCAGAAGATTCTCCATCGAATGACTCGAATAGTCAATAAGAACAATTTTAAAACCAATATAAATCAAAGCCTCGTTAAATCCATTAGCTTAATAGAAATTGCAGTTTCTGCTAAGGGGTTCTCTCTCAAACGGGGTCTCAGCTCCACTACACCTCGAAAAGTAGATTAAACCATGATCGGCAACTAAAAAAAACATAGATTTTTATTTTTCAAGATTCTCTATCGATTAGTCAATAAGATCAAAGCCTCAGTTAAATCCATTAGCTTCATAGAAATTGCAGTTTCTGCAAAGGGGTTCTCCCTGAAAACAGGGTCTCAGCTCCACTGCACCTCGAAATTTGGATAAAATCATCATCGACAACAAAAAAACATGAAATTTATATTTAAAAAGGCTCAGATTTATATACAGCTTCTTCTATCAAGAATTTTCTGAAGCAGAACTGGCGTAAAGCTGTTAGATTTAATCATCAATGCCCAAACAAAAAAACAAAGCAAAACAAAAATACGAATCAAAAGGAAATAGGCTCATATTAAGAAATTCAACCATTGTTTTTCCGTATATACTTCATTGACAAATCTCAGAAGCGCGGATAATTTTGTAATCATAGCCGATTCCTCTAAACGATCACGAATCAAATCAAAAATCTAGACATTGCTTTGACACAGTTAAGCCAGATAAAATTGAGACAGAACTGCAACACGAATGGCATCAATCTAGCAGGAGCTTTGGGGCTTAATTCCTCAAGAATTATTATCAGATTAGCCCGGGAGGCTCCTGCGAAACTATAATTTACCAATAACCCTTTAAGCGCAAAAAAAGAAAAAACTGACAAACCCTAATTTTACAATCAATCGTGAAGTGGAGATGAATGGTATAGGGTTTGACGCGGCTATTATATAGAAGAGCATATGCGTTGATTTAAAACCCTAGCCCATAAAACACCGACTCCATAATGTCGAAAGTCGAAACTACCCTGCTAATCGACTTTCCTTTTCGTTGTTGTCGGTTTACTGTAAACCGATTGTTATAGAATTTGGGCTTTGTAACAAAAACTAAACGCACTAATTGATTAGCCCATTCGTTGTCGGTTTAGTTTTTTAAGGTGGCTTTGTTATATATACATACATACAGGTTTATACGGCGAGATCTCATGGCCTCCGGCAAAGTGAAGAATAAGTCTCCGGCGCCGGTTCAAATCACCGCCAAACAGATTCTTAGGGAAGCTTGAGAGAGGCATGAGGCTGAGAACCGGCCGCCTAATCGAAAAATCACCGATTCGACTGAGCTTTCCGACTACAAACTCCGGATAGGATAAGAGAAATCTACGAGAGGGCTATTGCTAATGTCCCACCCGCCGAGGAGAAACGATACTGGCAAAGATATATCTCGCTAATGATTGATTATGCATTGTATGAAGAGATTGAAACTGAAGATGTGGAGCGTACACGAGATGTATACACAGAATGCCTCAAGCTTATTCCCCACACCAAATTTTCTTTTGCCAAAATATGGTTGCTAGCTGCACAGTTTGAGATCAGGCAATTGAATCTCGCCGGTGCTCGGCAGATATTAGGAAATGCGATTGGAAAAGCTCCAAAAGATAAGATTTTTAAGGAATACATTGAGATCGAACTCCAGTTGGGAAGCATAGATAAATGTAGAAAATTATATGAGCGGTATCTTGAATGGTCTCCTAAGAATTGCTATGCTTGGAAGAAGTATGCGGATTTAGAGGTTTCTCTTGCTGAAACCGAAAGAGCTAGAGCTATTTTTGAACTTGCAATATCTCAGCCTGCTCTTGACATGCCCGAGCTGCTATGGAAGGCATACATTGACTTTGAGATATCAAATGGGGAGTTAGAGAGGACACGAGCGTTATATGAGCGACTCTAGGACGGTACAAAGCATTTCAATGTGAGGTTTTTTTCTCCTCTCATCTGATTCTTCGATCTTGCTATGGAATAATTCTCTGTGTTAGATTTTCGCTCTTAAAAAGGGAAGCTTTGAATCGTCAATAGAGTATATGTATGAATTTATTGAATCAGCCCTGCAAAGCCTTTATAATAGGGATTGATGTGTGTGTTTAAAGAAAAAAAACTGATTTGTGTTGTAATTTTGTGGTCATAAATAAATTTATTTAGCAGGAATCAGAGTCTATGTCTAAAGAAACACTTGAAACCAAGAAGAGTGTGTTTCTCCAACTTTGGTTCATTCCCAAAATCAAGATTGACAATAAGCTCTAGTTGGGAAAGAAAGATTGTTAAAGCTTGTCTTGTAATGACTCTTTAACAGTGAAAAGTGAAAAGTAATTTCCAAAATCTGCAGAAAATGCACATGCAGCCATATCTTTGCTCATGACTGGAGATTAGCAAAGCCTGTGAGTAGTGTGAGAGCATATAAAAAGATGAAAACTCGACCCCCCAGGAGCAGCACACAGATTGCTAAACAGCTTCTTCATGGTGTGTATTGCTGCTACGGGTTCATGTGGTTGGTGACAAACAGAGGTTTGCCTTATTACTTTAGGTTTCTCATGGTTATGGGAATGCTTCTGGATGCAATCGAATCATTGCCATTGATTAACTTCAATGGATGTATTATATGATTCTGATATAGTTGCACATGGTTTCTTGTTGACTGTTTATGGTGCGCACAGGCTGAAATTTATCATCTGATTCCGATCATCAGTGCCAGATTCAGTTGGCCGGCCTTGAGAATGTGGCTCTACTACTTGTTCGCTTTTTGATAGATTTTTTCCCAATAATTAGATCGACTGTTCGTAAACTGTTGGTAGTAGTAATTGGGGGAAAACGATCAATTCCTACCATAACTGATACGAATCGCCCCAAGGATGCAACACTCACGGTAAAGGGTAGAACGGGATAGGCTTGAAAACGACGGGATCGTTTCAAGGAGTGGATCGAATGGTCTCACAAGGGTTGCGGAAGACCCTTGATATTCCTCTTGAATATTTTCGGATATGACTCACCAAAAATATACAAGGATTTCGTTTGATATGACTCACAAACGAGAGGGTTTTGATCTAGAGAGAAAAGAGATTTTTGATTCATAAACTAGATNAGAACGGGTCCAGCCATGAGTCAAAAGCCATTAGATTATGATCACGCGGATCGGCAATAACAAACGTCAATTACGAACGATCCGACGATTCACAATCTCCAAAAAAAAATTTCTTAAGCACACAAATGCATTCTCGTCTCGTCTCCTTATATATAAACATGATTTCCTCTCAACCAATCATCACCATCTAGTTTCTAATCGACAGCATCGCAAATCAAATAAATCATTTCTCTAATCGAAGTTTGAAATTTTAATTTCCCGAGAAAAATGTCAGGGCGAGGAAAGGGAGGAAAAGATTGGGAAAGGGAGGAGCCAAGAGGTATCGGAAAGTTCTCCGAGACAACATCCAAGGGATTACGAAACCAGCGATTTGTCGTCTTACGAGAAGAGGAGGAGTGAAGCGTATCAGTGGTTTGATCTACGAGGAGACTCGCTGCGTTCTCAAGATCTTTCTCGAGAACATCATCCGTGATGCAGTTACTTACACAGAGCACGCTCGCCGGAAAACTGTGACGGCCATGGACGTCGTTTACGCTCTCAAGAGACGGGGCCAGACTCTTTAAGGATTCGGTGGCTAATTCTGATGATTTTCAGTTTCTGATTTTTTGTAAAATCTTTCGATTTCTAGGGGTTTGCGGTCATCTCTGTCCAAAAATGAACGAATGGGAAAAAAAATATGATTCTATTTTCCAGATTATCTTGTTTTTTCCGCATTTGATTTTCAAGAATTTCATCACATCAAATCTAATCATAGTGGTAATGAGATTAATTAAATCCAATAATTAGACTGAAAGACTATGGTTTAAATTCCTGCGACGATAGGTTCTTATCGATGTCGTTTAGTTTTTTTTTTTTAAATCCAAATTCTCAAAACATGGTCGTTTTTAGTCCATTTTTTTCAAAAAAATTTTGACTCAAAAACGACATCATTTTATCATTCTGTGACAACGGGACAGCATACATGGCACATGAGTTCTCACCGTTAACGGTGTTACAGGATTGATTAGCGGGGGTGTTGGTTAATGTTTGTTTTCGCCAAAAAAGAATAATTCAGGTATGAATTTTTCAAATTTTGAAAAATCTAGATATGAAATTTAACATTTGAATTTGTTCGGTACGAATCTCACAATTGTTCGTTTTGCCGTTAATTGGGCCCAAATTCAAATTTAAAAAGCCGAAAGCTCCGTTCCGTTTACCAAAATGTCGAAACTATCCTCACCTAAATTGATTAGCTTATTCGTTACCGGTTTAATGTAAAACCGGCTTGATTTTGTATGATACTTGGGCTTCTGAAGAAAGCCCGATGATTTATTCCTGGCCCTAAAATCTGTACATAAAAAGAAAGCCACCTCGTCAAAGTTACTTGTCATCGATTGTTGCTTTTTTTTAATCCCTAAACCCAAGCATCGAAAGCCCTCACCGGCGAGGAAGTTATGGCGAAGACCACCGATCGTGTCTTTCTTACGTTCCTCGCTCCCAGGTTTTTTCTCCTCTCATCGTTTTCGCTGCGTTTCGGATTTCTCTTTCAATTGATGATTTAGTGTTTTCTCGATCGGTTTGATTTTTGTTATCATCGGATTCCTCGATTTCTATGGACTAATTCTATATGCTGATTTTTTTCTCTTTATAGAGAAAGCTTTGAATCTTCAATTTTCACATATTGGCTACGTATCCGTGTGGGTTTCGTTAGAATTATGATACAGAAATCGAACTCGTCCTTAGGTCAATTGTTGCTTGCGTTAAGATTTAACCGAATATCACTAGTTATGTCATTGAGGAAACTCTGGAAGTATAATTTATCATCTGATCTGTGAATGTCCAGTCGGTTTTGCTATGTTAAATTCTTGCGTATTGTTCAGAGCCGTATTAGAGTTTACATATACAAATAGAGTATAACTTATTTTATATATGAAGCAGGAATCTGCAGAGTTCATATCTAAATAAACACTTGAAACCAGCACGAGTGTGTTTCTCTAGTTTTGGGAGCTCGAGTTCAAGAAAACCGATTGTTCCACGTTTAGGTATTATGTTATATCTCAATACTGAAGCTTTTTTTTTCATCAAATGATGACTCTTCACACTGTAAACTGATCCCTGAATCTGCAGCAACCGCATCATCATCATTCAACCACCTCTTTACTCATGGCTTGCCAACATTGGCTTCCTTTTCGAGAAGAAACTTGAGGCCAACAAGGGTGTCTAAAGATGAGGAGGACGTTCCATGCTCCAAATGCGAAAAGAGACCTCCTACTACAACTTGGTACCACCAATTGTTCAGTGTTTTGAAACACTTGATTGATTGGTATTTTAGGTTTTGTGTTTTCTTTGTTTTTATTTCTCTCGCTACTTTTTGTATATTAGTTAGAAAATAAGATCATGTTGACTTGGGTAAATATCAGTTTGTAAGTGACCAATTGTTAAAAATCTTCTTGTGATCGAGTACTATGACTTTTTTGGCTTTATGAACATTAGAGGGAAACATAAGTTTGTGTGCGCTTCAGATTTCAATACCTGTTGGGAACAAAGCTGATTTATCTCTCTGTTCATGGATATTCCCCAAAGCCTTTCAATTTCCCATCATATCTAAAACGCTCACACGCCATTTCAAATATAATCCTCAAATCTACTATGAGAATATGTCTACTACCTAAACACTGCCTATAAAACCGTCAAGCCCGTTTGCTTAAACACTGATCAGTGTGATGTGAGCCAGGATTTCTAAAGAGGCTTAAACAAAGAAGCCCATTAACGTATTGAAATAGAAAGTGCAATATTTTTTACGAAAAAATTACTTTTGCCCTAATTAAAACCACATCGTCAAGTTACGCTTCATTTTTGCGTAGTTATACCCAACCAATGGGAGACCACCACCTAAATATATACAAACTAAGAGCCTCGTAGTTTTCGTCGGATAAACTATGCAAGGTTTGGCGGCGATCACCGACCGTAGCTCTCTTACCTATCTAGCTTTCAGGTTTTTTTTTTTTTCTGCTCCGAGATATTAATTCACTATTCCGACTCAATTTTCACATATTGGCTACTGCAGAAAATGAATTTGGTCTCTTTTGCTTTGAGTTTTTACATCCCTAATTATGTCTCTGAGAGAATTAGTATCTCGGTTCCTCTTCGCTATTTGTATAATGTGGTTTTTGATATTCAGTCGCTTTGATTTTTTTATGTTTTAACTCTTGCAAATATCTTAGAGTCTTATTAGAGGAAAAACCCATAGTTGAAGGTGTGCACATAAGTAACGTACAGTATTTGTCTATAATTTAGGTCCAACGTACTTTTGTTTTGGCTAGTATATACTATTTTCTAATCAACCTGCATATATAGATTGATGTGTTTTTCTTTTTAACAAATTAAATATAGACTGATGTGTGTTTGTGGTTCTAAACTTATAAAAACAGGAATCAGAGTCCATATCTAAAGAAATACGTGAAACCAACAAGAGTGTATTTATCCAACTTTGGCTCATTCCCAAAGTTAAGATTGTTAGTAAGCTCGAGTTCACCAAGACAGATTGTTCCTCTTTTAGGTATTATTACATATATATGTTATCAAAATATTGAAGCTTGTTTTATATAATATGATGGTGCATGGTTCTTGACACTGAAAACAAATTTCCAAAATCTGTATAGCAAATGCGTCTGTGGACTTTGCAGCATCACCCAACCAGCTCTTTGCTCATGGTTTGCCACCTTTGGCTTCCGGTCCGAGAAGAAACCGGAGACTAATAGCAAAGCATGTGACTGTGAGAGCATACAAAGACGATGACACTTTTCAAGAACCGTCAGATTGCGTAAAACCGAAGAGAGACCTCAATGGTTTTGGATGATGATGGCTTGTGTGCCTTATTTGATATCCCTCAAAATGTCTGAAATTGGTTTCTTCATGAATCCTTTTCTCGAACAACACGGCGGCGCCATCGGAGAAACGATCATAAACTTGATCCCAGGTGCAGCAAACAATTTGCAACACAAGTTCTTCATGGTGTATTGCATCTTAGGGTTCGCGTGGATGGTGAAGAACAGAAACTTGCCTCATTACTTTAGGTTTCATATGATTATGGGAATGCTTCTAGAAACAGCGATGCAGATCATATGGCGCACGAGCAAATTATTCCCGTTGATAAACTTTAATGGAAGGTTAGCGACGCATTATCACATGGTGTTGGGGTTTAGTTACATATGTTGCTTCTTGAATGCTTACGGTGCGCAATGGCTGGAGCGTATCCTCAGATTCCTATCGTTAGCGACGCTGCTTATATCACACTCGGTTCGATTTGGGAGATTGGCCAAAGGCTCTGAGTTTTTTGAAGCCTAAACCAAGCCGTTCTACTACTTAATTGTTTTTTTTTTTGGGTGTTATATATAATGAATATTTCTTCAGTTTCACAAAAAAGTTTAGTCTTTTTTTTCTTCTTTTCGAAATGAATAACTTTCTATTTTTCAATATGTTTTTTTTATACATTCAATTGGCGTTGGAAAAATACCCTAAAATAACATAAAAATTAGTTTTTGTTTCAAACCTAACACACTCAGATTAAAACTCCAAAAGTAGCTCAAATTGTTGTGTGAAAAATACTTGTTTATTTTAAATAAATTACAAATAAAACTAAAACGTTATATTTGAGTTCATTTTTTCTAATTTAGAATTTAAATTTCCCCTATTACAAAAGAATTTTAAATCATTTTAATATTAAATTTGTGCATTAATTATGTTATGTTAAGAACAAAAGTTTTAAAGTGTCTAGAGAATTGCCTCTTGTTCAAAGCAAATAATTTTTGAATTTAAATCTTTTACATTTACACTAAAACTCAATCAGCTTGGTTTTACTGATTGATTTGATGTAAACCGGCCTAATTATGTGATATTTGGGCTTCTGTGGAAAGCCCAATAAGATTGTCGAGAAAATTCCTTAGAACCGACTTATAATGTAGCCACCTCGTCAAAATCAGGTTGATTCATTCATTATTTCTTGCACGTAAAGATACTCTCCGGCGAATTTTTGTTTTTTGTTTTTTTGTTTTTTTTTTTTATAAATCGAAACCTAAAAGCCTCCAAGGTTTTCGCCGGAGAGGAATTATGCAGGGTTTGGCGGCGACCACCAACCGTGGCTCTCTTACTTTTTTCGCTCCCAGGTTTTCTTCTCTCTCACATAATCAACTCTCATGATCTCATTAAAGGATCTCGCTGCGTTTTTTGATGATTTGTGCTGCATCGGTTGATTTCCTTTCTTTCTAAGGACTCTTCGTTTTTTCTATGATCTTATATTGGTTGATTTTCGCGAATTGTCAATTTCAAAGAGGATTCGAATCAATTTGGCCACAAAATCTTGAGATTTTAATCGAAATTGAATTCGGGGTTTAGAATGGGGTCTCTTTTGCATTAAGATTTGAGTCACTTGCAGCCCAAATGATGTCATCGTCTCTTTTCTATTTGTGTTCTCCAGTTTCTCGAGTCTTTGATGTTCATTTCTTGCATATGCCCTAGGCTTTTTACATAGATTGATGTTGTGTTTACCGTTTTTGTGACCATGATTATATAAACCAGGAACCATAGTCCAATTCCAAACAAGTATGTGAGTCCAAGGGTGTGCTTCCCCAAATTTGATTCATTCCCAAAATTAGGATTGTCAGCAAGCTCAATCTCACAGAGATGTCCCCGAGAGATTGCTCCTCTTTCAGGTATTAGTTTGATTCAAGTTGATTCACCATAACTTTTTAAACATCGACTATTATATAGCAACCTAAACCAAATCGTAACTAGCAACAAAAACCCACTAGACATATTTACTGAGAGCACATACAGATAACTTGTGTTATTGAAAACTGATCAGCATATAGCTATATGTTCTACAAAAAAAAAAAGGAGAGCCTTTTAAACTGTTACAGAATCATGTCATCATTGTTGAAGCTTGTCCTGTGCTCTTGTGATTTAACTGATCCCAAATGTTAAAATCTGCAGCAACTGCATCTGTGGAATTTGCAGCAGAAGCAGCATCATCCAACCAGATCTTTGCTCATGGCTTGCCATCATTGTCTCCTGGTCTGAGGAGACACCGGAGACCTTTAGAGCCCGCAAGAGCGTTTAAAGATGACTTCTTCAAAATCAAACTGCCTAAAATCGCAGAGAGACCTGAATGGTGGTGGAGGACATTGGCTTGCGTCCCTTATTTGATATCCCTCCAAATATCTGATGTTGGGTTCTACGTCCAACCCTTTCTAGAAAGGCACGACGCGATTGGAGACATGATATATTTCATCCCGGGAGCGATAAACAGATGGCCGAGCTGGTTCTTCATGGCCTACTGCTACTTGGGTTACATGTGGGTGGTGAAGAACAAAGAATTGCCTCATTACTTGAGGTTTCACATGATGATGGGTATGCTTCTCGAAACTGCTCTTCAGATCATTTGGTGCACGAGCAATTTCTTCCCGCTGATTCATTTCAAGGGACGGTTTGGGATGTATTATTGGATGGCGATCGGATTCACCTACATCTGTCTGCTTCTTGAATGCATACGGTGCGCTCTCGCTGGAGTTTATGCTCAGATTCCTTTCATGACCGATGCTGCTTCCATTCACACTCTCTTCAACTTGGGAGGTTTCCAGAGACCACTCAGGTGAAAGGTGTGAAAAAACTGGTCCTTTTGGTGTTGCATACTTGAAATAGGAACAAGTCTTATTCTTTTTTCTCCAGAGGGAGGTTGTTGTGTCTTATGTGAAGTCTATTTTAGCTTAGTGTCAGTGTCTCATGTGTAAAACAGAACTCTCTATGATGAGAGTAGCTTGAAAAATTTGATTAGTGAAAAACAAATATTACAAGAAAAACTAGAAAAAATCCGTGATTAAAGGGTGTTTTAGTTTCTGCTTGTGTTGAAAATCAGTGAATTTTACTGAGATTTACAAATCTTAAACTTATTCAAGAAAACATGCTTTGTTCTTCCTTCTGGATCCTAAACTTCTAAGCCTATTAAACTTTGTACAAAACTCATCAAAGCCTTAAGGTCCACTGGCTTAATTACATTGAAATTTTGGGTTGTGGGCTCCATGTTTACACAGAACTTTAAAAAGTGATCTTTATATGGAGACCACGTCTCTGCAACATGGTACCAACCAAATCACAATGTCGTAATTTTATCCCATCTTCATAACAAAGTCTTCCTTGGTCTTTAAACCCTTGACCGGTTCTAAACACACAGCTCATACAATGTCTGTTTAGTATTAACACATTCCTTTTCAGACAGCTCTTAAAGGTCTCTCTAGCATCATGTCAACCATCTAACTTCCATTAATGGTCCTTTGATCAAAAAGAAAGTTGCCGATTTTCTCTAATTTCTCAATTTGTCGACATGAACGATCTTATCTCAAGCTCGTTCAAGAGATACACAGACCTAAATCACCAAGTTCAACTCGACGACATTGAATCTCAAAACGCCTCTCTCGATTCAGGAAACCTCGATGAGTTCTTCGGATATGTCGAGAGTGTTAAAGAAGACATGAAAGCTGTCGACGAGATTCATAAGCGTCTCCAAGACGCTAATGAAGAGTCCAAGACCGTTCATGATTCCAAGGCCGTGAAAAAGCTTCGTGCT
Source organism: Eutrema heterophyllum (assembly GCA_002933915.1). NCBI lineage: Eukaryota > Viridiplantae > Streptophyta > Magnoliopsida > Brassicales > Brassicaceae > Eutrema > Eutrema heterophyllum. The sequence continues at coordinate 559,169 of PKMM01023770.1, forward strand.
CGTATGGATTCGAGTGTTACAGAGGTCTTGAAACGTGTCAAGATGATAAAGTCGAAGCTTGTGGCTTTGGAGAAATCGAACGCTGCTCAGAGGAAAGTCTCTGGTTGTGGTCCTGGCTCGTCTGCCGATCGGACCAGAACATCGGTCGTTAGTGGATTGGGGAAGAAACTAAAAGACATGATGGATGATTTTCAGAGACTACGAACCAAAATGGCTACTGAGTATAAAGAAACAGTCGAGAGACGGTAATTTTCTAGAGATTTTTTTTTTCATTTGGGTTCTACTATGATTCAACAAAGATCAAATCTTTTTTTTTTACAAGAAAAGGTTTAATCTTACAGGTTTTACTATGATTCAACAAAGATCACATCTTTTACGAAAAACGGTTTAGTTATTCGGGATTTTGCTATGATTTGAAAAAGATCAGAGGATTAATCTTTGGGGATTTTACATAGAGACTACGGCTCTAGAATCCTCCGGCTATCTAAAAAAATGTTCTCTTTTCGGGTATTGAGTAAAGTTTTTGTGTGTTTTGGTTTTGAATCTCTGAAGGTACTTCACTGTAACGGGGCAAAAAGCAGACGAAGAGACGATTGAGAAACTGATATCGAGCGGAGAAAGCGAACGTTTTCTCCAAAAAGCGATACAAGAGCAAGGTCGCGGACAGATCATGGACACATTATCAGAGATCCAAGAACGACACGATGCGGTTAAAGAGATAGAACGGAGTCTGTTGGAGCTGCACCAAGTGTTTCTCGACATGGCTGCTCTTGTGGAAGCTCAAGGGAACATGCTCAATGACATCGAATCCAATGTTTCAAAGGCAAGCTCTTTCGTCATGAGAGGGACTGATCAATTGCACGTGGCTAAAGATCTTCAGAAGAACTCGAGGAAATGGACTTGTATTGCCATTATCCTCGCTATTGTTCTTGTTATTCTGATTCTTTTCCCAATCCTCTTTACAACTGTACTTAAACCTTGATTTCAAAAGAAACTTTTTCTTTTCTTCAAACTCTTTTTGTTAGAGCCCTTTCAATTTCTTGCATTGAAACAAGATCAATTTGAAGTTTTCTACTGTTCTTGCTAATGTAATTGCTTTATATAGAAAAATTTGGGTGACAATGATCGTTTAGTATAACTGTATATCAAAACCTACGAATCTATCTAGTAAAACACAAACAATGTACAATTTTGAGTTTATAATCATTACCTCTCATGAACACTGTTTCCTTCTGAATTCATCAGATAAAAGTGTCTGAACAAGCTCCTTTAACCTCTCAGCACCAGGGCCTGGTTTTAAAACCGAGTCATCGCCCCGAACAGAGCACGGATCAGCGCTGTTTACTGAGCTCCCAACGCACCAAGCCCCTGAGGAGAACCGGTGAGTGCGGCCTAACAGTTCTTTATCGATCTTGTCTAATACAGGATCGTTCTTGTGGAACTTTCGAGCAAAGGGGGCTTTGCTTTTGACCATCTTGTTGAAATCCTTCATCGATAGAGAGTTTGGGTGCTGCTTTGGAGGATAGTCCCAAGCAATGTAGTGCAGGTCATGCCCAATCGCGGTGCTCTTGAACTCTTCGGTGTTGCATATTACTGTGTGAAAATATCCTTCCGGTGAAGATACAAAGTTAGTGTAGTACATCAAGATTGTCCTCGGGAAATTATCCCATCCCAATACTGAGTATTCAAGGAAAGACCGAGTCAGAACTACCCACGCCGAGCCTGTGAGATTAAAGAGAAGACAGATAAACCATCTTTTTTCATTCATAAGGAGACCGATTTATGTAATGTCAAGTTGAAGATGTTAGCTAACCTGTGAACAGCTTGAAAGATGTGGGAAGTGATCGATGTTGCGTAGTCCAAGCAATTTCGGTTTTCTTTGATAGGTATAAGCCAGGGTCAACAATGATTGATTTGGCCCTCTGGTTCCTGCAAAAGACCATGAGAAGCAAATCTTATTTCCCTATTTCAGGAATAAGTAATCAGTTGTTACTATAGCGGTTTCTACTTACAGTTTCCACCCGGTGAGCATCATATGTTCAATGAAATTGATGCTCCGAGACAAATTTGAGAAGACATATAACAAATCTGCAGAATCAGAAAGAACATAAGCCACTACTAAATATCAAGGGCGAAACATCCAAGTTCAAAATAAAATCACTAATGCAGGATAAGGACATTCGAGTTAACTAACCATCTTGTGTCACGAGAGGATAATCCGAGGCACTAAGGTTGAGGAACCAATCCCAATCCAAGCTTTCTCTAAGCAAAATCGCCACGGCCTGAAGCGTACAAGCAATCATTGTAGGGCCTTTATAGGTAACCAGATTAGACTGAGACATAACACGGACATTCTCTACTTCACGGAAAGTAGGATCACTCTTCACAGACATTGCAAGCTCCAGCCTTTCCTTAGGCGGAGCTTCAAGATCTAAATGCAGAATATACTGATTTCTTGGATGATACACAGCTTGCAAAGTCCTCATCATCCTATGACTATCACCTTTCGTCCCCGAGATCAGATACGCTAGCCTAGGAACCTCTGAAGAATTCGAATTCCCCGTCGAATTCAAAGACTTTCTCAACTGTGATTCTACAAAGTATTCATTGGATCCTTCTGAGACATTATCAAAAGGCAATGCTTCTTCCACATAAGAACTGTCGAACTGGACATAAATTACAGACATTAAGAGAGTAAACGACAAGACCAAGCTTGCCAAAAACGGGAACATCCATTTCCTGTCTCTGAAAACCCTAAACCCTGAATGTCTGATCCAAACCAGCTTCCTATACACTTTCCTCATTCCCTAAAAAAACAGAAGCTTTGCCTAACCAATGAATAAACTTGATTCAGACAAGATCTCAAAATTTTCTTTTAAACACTTTAAACCAGCAGATCAAAGCCTTAATCTTTTGTACAAAATAAAGACAAGGGTTGATTGAAATTACCAGAATTTCAGAAACCCGAAAAAGGAAACGGACCCAATAGAGATTTTGCTGCAGAGTTTTCAAGAGTTATTGTCCACACTTGGTGCTACTTGAACGAAAAATGAGAAAACCCCCTCCAATAGCTAATTAATAGAAGACGAAAGTTGATAAGAACACCAACAACCAATGCACCAACCGAATAAAAAGAAAAGGGTTTTTACTGTTTATTGCTTTTGGCATGGCAAGCCAAAAAAGCTTGTTTACTCCTAAGCAGAGTCAGATCTAATGACTAAAATCGAGTTCAAGAACCAAACAATGCTTAAAGATCAAGTCTTTTTTTTTTTTTTGACGAATTTAAAGTTTTAAGTCTTGCTTCCTTTAAAAAGCATAACAAGACAAGTACTTGGACAAAGACAGATGCTGCAGATGAAATTAGGGCAGAAGCACGCAGGATAAGAGTTTTAAGCTTCCTCTCGCAGCTTAAGAGAGAGAGACGGAATGAAATCTCCCGAAGAAGAAACTTAAATGGAGAGACGACTTGTGAATTAGATTCGGAGTGGTCTGAAGAGAGAATGAGAAACCGAGAGACAGAGAAACAAAGGTGATTAATTTAAAATTCAGGGTTTCTTAGCGATAGATAAGCTTAAATTGTTGACAAAATCAAATCTGATTTTAATTTAATTATTATCATGTTCTTTCTATATAGGATTAGCTTAATGTTGAATACCTCTTTAAGTAAAAAGTTGAAAGTGAAGCTCTCTCACACGACACGCGCCACATGAACCAGAAAGGCGCGTGATCGATGTTGTATTACACAAAGTGGGTATTGTAAAAAGCGAATCTTTATGAAGAGGATTTGCTAAGAGAAACGGTTATGAAGAGAAACTTTCTTCTTCCAGACATTTGAATGTCTCTTGACTAAACAGTTATCAACGTTTCAGAATGATCTTTAAGAAATTACACAAAAGTGGGCATTCTAAAAAGAGAATCTTTCTTTCTTTAAGACTAGAGTGAACTTTCTGTCTTCCAGTGAAAAATACCGAAAATGAATCCATTTGATTATAGAGTTTAATAATGAAGAAAACTTTGGTGTGTGTTGAATTTGTTAATAACTAAAACTATTCAGAGAAAAAACTATTCAGAGAAAAACTCTTCCTTGTTCCATATCTTTCTAACTACAAAGTCATAGCATTTCATTTATAAATTTATCGAAATCAATATGAGATAGAGAGTTTTAATGAAAACAAAAACTTGAAAAATCATGTCAAGAATGTTTTACCTAGGCTAAGAGCCTAAGGCTGCTGCTGATCTTGACCTTGGTGAGAAGACGGTCCAACATTAAACCCCTGAGATTGCGTTGGCTGTTGCGTTTGAGGTAGATATCAAGATGGGTTGTACTACTTACAAGGGAAGATAGTGAAAGGAGAAGTTGCTTTGGCCATATCTGAAGCTGATATGACTGCTATTTGACACTCTAGACTGGGACATATGAGTTTGAAGAACATGAATGTTCTGGTTAAAGAAGGATAGTGCCAGTAAAGGAGGTAGACAAGCTGGAATTCTTTAGGAATGAGAGTACTCCCCCGAGACGTACCGGTTAGAGGCCGGGAACTCGGTGATCAATTTCTTGTGTCGTTCTCTTTAGCAAGTATTTCCGCAACGTATTACTCAACAGAAACCAAAGTGTTGTCGTTGGTTGAACTGCTGGTGGTGGTTGTACATAATTTGCCTCATTAGAGCTTGATTTGGGATTAGATTAGGAACAATTTGCTGCTGTTGCTGCTGATTGTACATCACTGGCCTCATTGGAGCTTGATTTGGAACTACAATGAGAACAATCTGGTCCTAATTGTACATCATTGGCCACGTTGCAGCTTGACCTGGTACTACATTGGGAACAATCTGGTCCTAATTGTACATCATTGGCCTCATTGCAGCTTGAACTAGGACTACATTGGGGAACAATATGATCCTGCTCTTGGTTATACATCATTGACCTCATTGGAGCTTGACTCGGGACTAGATATGGAACAATTTGGTCATACTTCTGGTTATACATCATTGACTTCAATGGAGCTTGACTTGGGACTAGATAGAGAACAATTTGGTCCTGCTCCTGGTTATACATTATTGGCCTCATTGGAGCTTGACCTGGAAGTTGGAACTATATTGGGAACAACATGGTGTTGTTGCATCATTGGAGTTTGACTTGAGACTAGATTTGGAACAATCTAATCCTGCTGCATCATTAGCCTTATTGGAGCTTGACCTGGGAACAATCTGGTCTCCAACAAATGCATGCCTTGGAACAATATTATGATTTTGCATTCGCATTGTCACCATTAGATGCTGCTGATATATGTTTTGATATCTCCTTGGTGCATAGTTGTGATCTACGAATGCAGTCCTTGGCCTTATACTCTAAGGTCTCCCTTCTGCACTGTTAGGACCAAATCCAGCTACATAGTTGTAATCTACTACAAATCTTGGCCGTGAAGTCAACATCATTGGAGAAGGTTACTGCTGTATACCAAAAGGATGGTTGAAATTGTGGTGATCAGATGCAACCAATGTTAATCAATGATTTGATATTGTGAATCGCTCCTGATGATTCATCGTTTGATCATTCCAAGTAATTTGATACTGATATGGAGGCTGAGTAACAAGACTATCATCTAATCCAACATTTTCTGCAGGAGGGACCATCACTTGAGACCTTTGAGTGTCAGAATGATTTGGAGGAACAAGACGACGGTTATGATCACTTGCAAACGATGATGAGCCACAGTTCATCGTTTGATCACCCTACAAAATCTGATACTGATACGGAGGCTGAGTAACAATATTATCACCTAATCCAACATTTTCTTCAAGAGGCATCATCACTTGAGACGTTCGAGTGTCAGGACGATTTGGAGGAACAAGACGACGATTCTGATCACTTACAAACGATGTCAAGCCACGGTTCATCGTTTGATCACCCCTACGATTGGGTTTAGGGTTCTTCCACTTTCTTCATCAATCCTTTCTTTGGCCCTTCATCTTCATCTTTGAATCTTCGTATGTAGGCTTGAGGTTTTGTGCCCTCGCTTAATACGCTATACCCGGTTGGGCTCGCCGGCGGTGTAATTGGCGTCGACCGGAATTCTTTTGTCTCGATATCGAGCCTCTTTTTCTCTTTCTCAATTGCGTGCGGCTGATGTCTTTATTCCTTAACTTTCATGGTTTACGTCTTGCGGTTTGGATGCTTCGTCTATTCTCCTTGTTTGGGATTGTTTCTCATCATCGTCTTTTTTCTTTGGATGATCATTTCTCGGAGGAAGAACTCCGGCTTTGTATTGCGATCTAATTGAAATCTCCTTGATCTTAATATGGAAATTTGTATTGGTTGGTCTTGTTTTTTTGGTCTTGGGTGTAGTTTGTCATTGTTGATTATGCTTCCCTTTTTCAGGTTAAGTTTTCCTCGTTGGGATTTTGATTTTGAGATTTTATGGGTTTTGTTTTCGAGGAAATCTCTTTTTCTGTCGGCTTAGTTTCCGGGGATATTAGTTTTTGTTTCGGCTTCGTATCTGCAATGTATCCTCAAGGTTTGATAAAAATTATAGTGAAAAAGAATAATTAATGGCTTCTTTAGAAAAAAAAATTGGATAGATTGCAGAATAATTAATGGCTTCTTTAAATAATAATTTTAGACGGCAAAAAAAATAAAAAATTAACTAATGGCTTTAGGTAAGAAGTTTTTAGTTTTAGCAACTAAAGCGATGCATAATAGTTTTTAAAATATTTTAAGCGAGTATCTATACGTATTAAAAAAGAATAATTCTTAAATTTCAGTGTGATTTTAAGATCTTTCTCCTGAGATTAATTGTTTTTTTCAGCCTTTTTAATTTTTCTTCTCAGATATGAATTCTTCAATTTTGTTACAAGTCACTTGACACTTGTAATCTATGTCACTTGGAATCAGAAACGAATACGCGGAAATAAAATATTTGGAAACGTGGAAACAATTTTTTTTTAAAAACCTTTCTTGGGCTATCCTATTTGGGTCAACAAACAAAGCTATGATACTATATTAAATGTGGGTTTATGGACTTCCAACTCAAAACCAATTGACAATGAGTGGATTGACATATATCTCTTATATATTAGTGTTGGTCCCTTTATATTTCCGATGTGGGATCCTAACATGATTAGACTTGAATTCATTCTCTGTGAAAGTTGTGAATCTTCTCATGTATGCACATGGGTTCAACATGGTTGGCTGCTGGTTTGTACAAGAACAAGTCATCAACAATGATTTTGCGAACCACTCGACCTTCTTTTAAAGTATTATACGGCCCTAAGTAGTCAATGATCCCACAAACGAGTTTGTGATGCTCTTTGTCGATTCCCACTACGAGAGAGTAATCCATAACGTTGACCTCCTGGTTGATGAAAAAAAGAGAGATTAATTAATGATATTAACTGAAATAAAGTGCACATTAACACTAGTGATGAGAGGTAAGAGATCACAAAGCTTACTTGAAGGAATTTCGCATCTCTCGAAACAGCAAGTTGTAGAGTTTTTTTAGAAGTTTGGCTTATGTAGAGAGCATCATTCTTCACATCCGTGATGAACTCTTCTTCATTCCTGACATGTTTTGGATCAGTTAAGTCGAGATTACGGTCGAACTTTCCTTTGAGATCATACATGACTCCAATGTCTTTGCCAGCAATTACGTTTTCCATGGCGATCATATAATGCGTTTCGAATCCATTATTCTCTTGTAGATGTGAACATACACAGTGGCCAAAAGCATGAGTCATCACAGAAATTTAAAGCTAAAAGTAAAGCACAAACGTCTTTAAACATTACCTCATAGATCCTAAGAATTTTAGCAAGGCAAGTTTGTTGATCCGAGGCTTTCAAGTGATCAAAATACTTCAGTGCAATTTTATCGAGGAATGATCTATACTCATTCGAACTAAACTCCTTTATGATAAAACGCTCGTCAAGGGTTTTGAAAAAAGACGCTCCACTCTTCCCACCCATTGCTTTCCAATCCAGATCATGAAATTTCAAAGAGCTTAGGAAAACAGTCTCATCTATGCCACACCGATACCTTAACTCTTTGAACTCCTTTGCATAGGGATCGGTCTCGGTATTTTCAGAATCGATAACTCTTGTTTCGTCCTTTACATCTGCAACATTACCACCTAACTCCTCTAGAGATCTCACCTTCATCGGTGGCTGAGCCAGTGTGTAATCCACACTAGCTGAAGTAGAAGCACACGCCATGATTATAGACTCAAAAGGACTTTTCTACAAAATATGAAAAAACACATGTACAAGTCATGCACTAACTCAACAAGTGTGTTTTCCTTTTGCTGATCTTATTTGACTAGCATATAACTCAGCAATATCGACCAGTTTATCAATCAAAAGTAATGTTTCTACTTGCTTGATCACTCCTAGGAACCTGGTTAAGACTTGTATCATAAGTAACAAGACTACGACTACCACATGATGGATTCTACTCAACTACATACCACTTAATCACAAAGTGAATTGGGTTTAACACATATGTATGTAAATTGCTAAGAAACATAGTTGAAAATCTCTTGTTATTGTTAGAATTTGTAGAGAGTATTGAAGATTTGAATTTGAAAGTAGATCTAGATTTGAAATGAGAGAGAGAGAGAGAGAAAAGTGAGAATATGTTTATCTCTTCTTACTTTCTTTTCAACCACATACAACAATATATAAAAAGAAAGGAAGGTTACAAGAGAAGATCAACCCAAAATATTTGTTTTAGGGCGGAGCTACAGTGCACGATATAGTTAACTATTTCATTGCTTCATAGTTAACTATATCTGTTTTTACTGTGCACGATATAGTTAACTATTTCATTATTTCATAGTTAACTATATCTGTTTTACTGTTCATCTGCGGCTACTGTTCATCCGAGGCTAGATAGACTTGATCAATACTTCCCCTCAAGCTTAGCCGTAGAGACACCAAAAGCTAAGTTTGGAAACCCGAGGATCATCACCTCATTAAAAACCTTAACATAGAAAACCACTTGTGAGAAAACAATGTTAAGGGAAAAAGAGTATGATGTCCACGGATTAGAAGACATGAGATCAAGGGCGTGAAATGTCTACAAGTCCAAGTTTGCTATGGATATGATTGCAAACTTTGAGACTTGCAGCCTTGGTGAAGATGTCCGCCAATTGATCTTCACTCCGAGTGTAGCATGGAAGGATTATGCCTTCTTCAATCTTCTCACGGACNCTCCGCCATTATCGCACTGAAAAGATTTAATTTGTGAGTTGAATTGAGTTTTGACGTAAGTGGAGAAGTGAATGAATTTTGAAAACACCTCGCTTTTGTGACGAAGTGGATATATCCAAAGAAAATGAGAGAAATCATCTAAGAACAAGACATAGTATCGAATTCCGCTTATGCTTGCTATTGGATATGTCCACAAATCAGAATGTATCAACTCAAATGGCTTAGAAACAATGCTTTTTGATTGATAAAACAGAAGATTAAGGTGTTTCCCCATTTGACATGTCGTACAACAAAAAGGTAGGCTGTCTTTATTACATTGAATCAAATATTTGAGCGTAGTGTTATTCGTGTGCCCGAGCCGTTTGTGCCAAAAAGAAGGTGAGTCAAACAGGAAAGCAGACTGTGTGTCCTCTGTTTTATTGAGGAGAGATGGCACTGGATAAAGATCTCCATAACTGCTATTGCGCAGAAGTATGTTCCGAGTTTGTAGATCATTCACAGAAAAACCAAATGGATCAAACTCGACAGAACACCAATTATCTTTAGTAAAACGGCGGACAGAGATAAGGTTTTTAATGATTTGAGGAGTGACAAGGACATTTTTGAGAGATAGAGGACAAGAATTTGAAGAAAGAGATGAGGAACCAGATGAGAAAACTAGAATGGAAGAACCATTTCCAACCATGACTGAATTTCTGGTGTTGAGATTAATAACAAAATTGAGAATACCTGGTGTCGACGCCAAATGAGTTGTGGCACCGGTGCCCATGTACTAGTTGCTTGTGCCTAGATCTGTCAAAGTCATGGTGTTGAATGCTTGAGAAAAGTCTTGAGTCGGCTGGTATTGAGCATCAACCAAATTAGCTTCGTTGACAGATTGAAGCTGAGGTCTCGGCCCATGCAATCCACGATATTGTGGAGTTTGAGGAAATTGGGTCCAAGGCCCATATTGTTGAGGCTGCCAATATGGGAATGGGATTGAGAATTGACAGGCCCAATAAGGGGGATGGGTCCAATTTGGAAAAGAGGTGCGCCGCTGGAAGTTGTTGTTGCGATTGCCGTTGTTGTTGTTCCGGTGATTTCCGTTGCCATTGTTTCGACGTTGATTTCCACGATTATTGTACTGCCTTTGTTCCTGTAGAGGCTCGCTTTTCTGCGGCTGAGCGATGACGTTGAGGACAGTCGATGAAGAGGCATGATCAGCGTGGTTACCCGACGATTTGTGTGCCTTCTTCAATCTCGATTCCTCCATTTCAAGCATGTTTTTGGCTTCGTCGAAATCCGGAAATGGCTGGCGATGCTTGATGACATTAATGATGTAATCAAATTTCTCGTTGAGTCCATTCAGCATGTACATCACTAGTGTTATGTCGCTCACAAGTACATCAACATTGGCGAGCATATCTGAAAGGGATTTTAGACTCTGGCAATATTCTTGAATTGAAAGATCCCCAATCTCCTTGGTTCGCAATTCATTATCCAATTGAATTGCCCGTGCTTCTTTATTATTCCAGAATTGATTTTCAATTCGCACCCAAACGTCTCTGGCCGTCCTTCCAGTCTTGAACGAAGTGCAGAAAACATCCGGAGCGAGAGTGCCGTAGATCCAGAGTTTTACAAGCCCATCATGTTTCTTCCATGGCTCATCATTATCGTCGTGAGGAACAGATGATCCGTCAACGTGTCCTAACACGTCAAATGTGAGATAATGCGTCAAGAACAACTCTCTCCAAGCATCATAATTATGGTCATTAAAGTCAAGTATGAGAGGGATGTGTGACTTAATGTTAGTCACACCATACGCTCTCTCAATTGCAGGGGCTGGAGCAGCTATTGGAAAAGAAGAAAAATAGAAAAAAGATAAGAAAAGAAAGAGAACAAAAAATGAAGGAGAACGATTAAGAGGAAAATTTGCTCTGATACCATGAAAGTCTTTGTATTCTCACTTGCCTTGTATGGAGTAATTACAAAGCAATATATAGACTTGCTAGTTACAACAAACTAGATCTTAACTAGATTCTAGGATATGGTTTTTAGACTCGGTCAATAGAATATAAACAATGGAATATTACATATTCTTTCATTCTTTCAATAACATCTTCTTTTCTTATATGCAGATGGGACCTCTACGGTTAGGGTTTATGGGATTACGGGCTTAGATATTTGAATGGACGATGGTAAAATAGGTAAATTTGTTTGGGCTAGGGATAAAGATGTTACATAACCAATATATTCTTGAGACTTGAGCCCACAGGCCCACGTAGGCCCATATCTATAGCTTCTGGATCTTATCAGAGTCTCTCACTCCGTGGAAAGATTGGAAAAAGAATATTTTTTTTGTGAATTTGGATTTAGTAACTGAATGTAAGAGAGAAGCGAGTTCTTGAATCTACGAATCACTTGTAAAGTTTGAAATTTAGAGATTTCATCATTCAAAGCCTCGTCGAATCCTTAGATAGATCCGGCCATTGTCGTCTTCATGTATTCTCTGATACTCCATTGATACAAGATAATTCCCACTTCAATTACCCAAGTGTACTCATGTCATTGCAGCACTTGAGATATCAATCCAAAAGGGTTAAGATTAATGCACTAGAAATACATAAACGTTCTAATCTAAGTGAATCAATAAGGTTTTGGTTTTCTGTCTAACAACCTAATTTAATGCACTAAGAAGACAAGTAAAATGAAATAACTAAGATGATCAAGAATGCTAAAAACGAATCCCGGGATGAAATGTACGATTTCGACTATCTAGAGCTTCACGATGGTGTCAATGCTACAATGATTCATGGGATGCAACTTGTCAAGTAGACTAATGCAATTCCTCACATTAATCCCTATGTAAAATTCTAAGTCAAGATCAAACTTCCGTTTGTGAAATAGGATTCTACATGCATTGAAAACAAGACTACTTAGTCAATTAACACCTTAGACAACTACTTCCGCATGCTAAGAATGTAAATCCCTTGATTAGATTCATTGGGGAATTTCATCGAACACCTTCCGGGCGAGAAATTCCCTATGATCTAAACCAACTAGATCAAGGTTGATTTAGCCTTAAGCACTCTAAACAAGGATGAATCAATTATCTATTAAGTCCTAACACCATCGATTCGCCCTAGAATCGCCTAATCTACTTCATCCTAGAACCCTAGAAGATTACTCACTACCCATATTAAACCCAGCAATTTTCTTGGAAGGAATAATAAACATAGAGAGAAAGAGAGAGATGATGAAACAAATTGGTGCAATTGATTAAAGCTCTTCCAATCCCTTACAAAATCTCTCAAGGAGTTTTTCTTTTTGTTTTTAGAACATAAAACTGGATAAAACTCTTCTAATCTCGATTAAGAGACTAAAAGGGTGATTAAAATCGGATCCGGGTCACCCGGAACAAACCGGGTTTGACCCGTTTTTTTTGTTGAGTTCGCTGGGCTCGCAGCGACTGGCTCCAGTCGCTATGGCTGGTCGCTGCGAGCTTCTTCGCTGCCCAGAAATCCCCAGCGACCGCGTTTGGTCGCTACGTGGTCGCTATGGTTTTGCTGGGAATCTCCTCCATGGTTCTGTAGCGACCGCTTCTGGTCGCTGTGACAGGTCGCTGTGAGTGGGGAGTTCGCAGCGACTGCTTCTGATCGCTGCGTGGTCGCTGTGATATCCCTGGGTTTCGACGGATGGATTCCACAGCGACCCCTCCTGGTCGCTATGCGTCAGTCGCTACGGAACCCCATTTCAAGGTAATGGCAGCGAGTCCTCCTGGTCGCTATGGCTGGTCGTTGTGAACTCCAAAACTCGCCCTTTGACTCCAAATGCACCTGAAAAGACTCGAAAAACCACCAAGACTCTCTAGGACCTACCTAAGACTCACTAACCTCTACTTACTATGCAAGACTCCCTAAAAATACAATGAATGCATGAAATGAGACACAAAACCGAGACGAAATGCATGCTAAAAAGAGTGAAAATACATGAATATCAACTCCCCCGAACTTGCCTTTTGCTTGTCCTCAAGCGAACAAGCGGACGAGTCGGAGAAGAGGTTTGAAAGCGGGAGCTCAAATCAAAAGAAGCTAGCAAGGCATTCACCGTGATGTCCTTAGAAAATGATACCATATTGCAAGAACACACATTCATAATTACTCTAACTTCTCTAGGCTTATCGCAGCTCCTAATTCTTTTCTCTACACTCAAAATCAAGCATCCAACTACCATCATATCAACCAACTCTCACATTCAATTATTTCAATTAAGGTGCGGTCTCACAAATGGGCAAATGATCAAATCCAATCGGCTTGGGATATATGGCTTTTTGCACTAGTTAATGTGAGTGCATGGAGGTTAATCATCATTTTT
>PKMM01023770.1:572893-605267 GCA_002933915.1 Eutrema heterophyllum
GGGGGGGTCGATTACTTTGGCTTTCTCTAGTGTAGTCCATCTCAACAAGGGTCTATTATTTTCCCATTACACATCCCGCATTTTGCGAGCCCATAATCCCCAATTCCCGCAACCAAATACTTCATTTTTCCGATCCTAATGCTAGCCTTTTTCTTTTCTTTAGACAACTTAGACTGGCCAACAAATGCGAGCTAAACTTTGTCGTCCTCGATACTTACAAGATTTTACACACAATAGCATTATCAAGAAAAGGCCTCACTCAATCAAACAATGATGGGTTGAAACAAATGGTTTGGGTGAAAGGTGGGAAACCATCCTAAAGGTGAGAATGGCCACTCGGGTTATTAGAGAGTGGCAAAGTGAATAAGATAACCCGAGTGTTTTGTCTAACCATGGTTATGCATCACAAGCCCATAAGTGAGAAAATTAAGTTCAAATTAAGTTCAATAGTTCAGGAGTCGATTTCTACTCAAGCAATTATCAATCAAGACAATGAGTTTCAAGTCGAGAGATCAAAGCACGAAGTTTGCAAGCTTTTCAAGAGGTGTTCAAACAATATTTTATGATTAACAAGGGCATCACGTTGAATGAAATGCTATGCTTTGGCTACTATCATTGCTCCCTATGCATATGCATGCAATGCAAACCTATATGCTTCTAGACTCGATCCTAAAAACGAGAAGATATGTGTGCAAACTACATGGTTTTTNATAATTAAAATTATTAATTTATACATCGATTTTACATCGAATTCGAATTTACATCGATATTACATCGATCTATAGTTTACGACGAATTTACATCGATTTAATTTTACATCGGTTTACCAACGAATTTACATCCTTACATTACGACGATTTTACGACGGATTACCGATTAAAAAAATTTAGAAATCGATGTAAAATCGATGTAATGTTGCGACGTCTTTACAACGAAAAACCAACGAGGTAACTTTCGTCGTAATGTCGTTGTAAATTTACATCGATTTTACGACGAATTATTTACGACGATTTTTATTCGTCGTAGTGTTTACGACGGATTTACGACGATTCTCGAGTAACGACGATCATTTTACGACGATTTGGCAATCGTCGCTAATCCGTCCCAAAGCCTGTTTTACATCGATTTTACATCGATTCTGTCCGTTGTAAACGACCTGTTTTCTTGTAGTGAATCTACCTCGATGTGCTTGGTCCTTTCATGAAACACCGAGTTGGTTGCAATGTGAATGGCATCTTGGTTATCACAATGCATGGTGATAGGGCTCGAAGACTCAATGCCAAGGTCTTTGAGGAGAGCTTGAGCCAAGTGAGCTCATTTGTAAGCTTCCTAATTGCACGGTACTCCGCTTCCGCACTTGAACAAGATACCACCTTTTGCTTCTTTGTATTCCAAGTCACTAAGTTTCCTCCAATGAAGGTACAATACCCGGTTGTAGACTTCCTATCAATCCTATCTCCGGCTCAATCCGCATCACAATACCCCACAATCTCGGTGCTAGCGTTTCTTCCCATCCAAATGCCTTGGCCCGTGCTACATTTAAGGTACCTTAGGATCCGTTCCACCATACTCCAATGGTACACCATGGGAGCTTGCATGTGTTGGCTGACCTGATTCACGGCAAAGCAAAGATCAGGTCGGGTAAGGGTTAAAGAGATCAACTTACCTACTAGCCGGCGATATTGCGGAGCATCTTCGAACCGCTCATCTCCTTTCTCCCCCTTTCGATTGACCTTGTAGCCATCTTCAAGTGGAGTCTTGGTAGGTTGGGCTCCTATTTTTCATGTCTCATTCAATAGATCAAGGGTGTACTTCCTTTGTGAGATAAAGAGGTCGTCCGGAGAACGGCACACTTATTCCTAGGAAGTACTTTAGTTCACCAAGGTCTTTAATATCAAATACGGATTTAAGAGAGGACTTGATGGATTGAATACCTTCCTTGTTGTTCCCAGAGATGATAAGGTCATCACCGTAAATGAGAACAACAACAATACCTTGAGAGCTTTGTAGTGTGAACAAGGTGTGATCGGCCTCGGATTTCTTGAAACCACGCTCTTTGAGTGTTGAGCTCAACTTGTGGTACCATGCTCTTGGTGATTGCTTCAAGCCATAAATGGCTTTCCTAAGCCTCAAAACCTTCCTGGGAGCAATGGTGTCTTCAAGGCCGGGTGGTGGAGTCATGTAGACTTCTTCCTCAAGCTCGCCTTGGAGGAAAGCATTTTTTACGTCCATCTGCCACAACTCCCAAGAAAGATTAGTAGCCAACGAGAGCACAACTCTTACCGTGTGGAGTTTGGCCACAGGAGCAAAGGTATCCGTGTAGTCATCTCCATAAGTTTGAGTGAAGCCGCGTGCCACCAAGCGAGCCTTGTACCGTTCAATGTCTCCATTGCTCCTATATTTGATGGTGAACACCCATTTAGAGCTAACCGCTTTCTTCCTGAACAGAAGATCCACTTCATCCCAAGTGTGATTCCGTTCCATAGCACCTACTTCTTCCCCAACCGCATTTCTCCATTCCTCTCTTTCCTTGGCCTTCTCATAGCTTGTAGGTATCTTGTCTAGTTTAATTTTACCAAGAAAGGCTTGATGATCGGTTAGCAAAAGGTCAAGAGAACAAACTGATTGGATGGGGTGAGCTACGGCTTGGTTGTTGTAGTAGACCCGGGTGTTGATCCACTTGTATGGCATTTAGATCCTAGTGCTGCGTCTAAGTGGCCTTGGAGTAGAGTCTTCTTCTTCCTCCTCATGAGGTATAGACTCCTCTTCTTTCGTATCCAAGTCGTCCAAGTCTGGGTCTTGGTCTTGGCCGTTGGACGGTTCCGAGTTGCTTGAGTCTTGGTCGCGACCTTGGGTTACTTCCGCGGCCTGATGTTGAGCTTGGTCTTGTTAATCAGCTCCAAATTGTTCATTAAGGTCCTCAGAACTACTTGGTGTGCTAGCCCTCTCCCTTGTTGGTATGTCCGTGTTTGCTTGTTCTTGAGGAGCTTGATTTCCGAGATGATCTAGGAGGAATTTTAAGCTTGTGGCTCGGTCGGAAATAGAGTGAGATAAGTCCTTTAAGCTATCCCAACCTTTCTTTTCATAATAGCCTTGTCCTTCAAGAAACTGTACATCCTGAGACACATATGTTCGGTTGTTGGAGGGATCATAGCACTTGTACCCCGTTTGGGTTGTTGAATATCCGAGGAACATACACTTGGTGCTCTTTGCATCTAATTTGTTCCTTTGTTCACCTGGTACTAAGACAAAACAAACACACCCAAATACTCTTAAGGGATCCATAGATGGTTTTGCTTTGTTAAGTACCTCGAATGGTGATGAGTCTTTTAAGACTTTGGTTGGAGTCCGATTGATGAGATAGCATGCGGCCATAACTGCATCACCCCAAAAACGTTTTGGTACATTGGTGTGGAACACCATCGACCTTGCAACCTCCATGAGGTGTCGATTCTTCCTTTTCGCCACTCCATTTTGTTGTGGTGTGTAAGGACAACTTGTTTGGTGCATTATGCCATGCTTAGCTAGGTGTTCTTTGAATTTATGGCTTATGTATTCTCCTCCATTGTCTCTCCTTAACACCTTTATTTTAGCATTGAATTGATTAGTGACATAGTTTTGGAAGTTAAGAAATGCATCAAACACACGATCCTTTGATGGAAGCAATGTGATCCAAGTATATTTTGATTTTTCATCTATGAAAATCACAAAATACTTGTTGTTATCTCTAGAAACGCATGGTGATGTCCAAACATCCGAGTGAACTAAGTCAAAACAATTCTCATAAATGGTAGAGGACTTTGGAAATACGGTTTTGTAATGTTTACCAAGAATACAAGCCTCACAACTAAGATGATCAAAAGCAACATTATGTATCATAAATTCAAGGGTGACCTAATCTAGCATGCCAAATAGCATTAAACGCAACAGTCACACATGAATTAAAAGAAAACGATTTAGATGTGGTTGGTGAGGTATCCTCAAGAATGTAGAGATCATCTTTAGTTCCTCATTCCCCAAGTACTTTTCCTGACTCAATATCCTGAAGATGGACATCATTAGGTCCAAATATAGCATAACAATTTAGATCCTTAATTGCCCTTTTAACCAATAGAAGGTTCGAGGTGAACTTAGGCATGAAAAATGCCTTAGAATCCTTGTTAAATAACCTTAAATTTCCAATTCCTTTCACATGAACCTTATCACCATTTGCTATGGTAACATTACCTATAGCCGGTTCTATGTTCTTAAAAAGATTCGGGTTACTAATCATATGGTAAGACGCACCCGAATCTACGACTAAAAAGTTACTAGGTTTATGAGTAAAGAAGGTTTTACCGGACTCTTTTAGGGAGGCAATAGATTGTATGAGAGCCTCCAAGTCTGATTTCCTTACAACATCATTGTGAGAAGAAGCAACCATGGCTACTTCTTGCTTGGATGAGCCGGCTTGTCCTTGTTCACCCGCGGATTCATGGGAGATGTTAGCCTTTGGATCCTTGTTGAACTTGTTTGGCCTGAGATGAGGGTGGAGGATCCAACACTTGTCCTTGGTGTGACCTTTCCTCTTGCAATAATCACACACTCAAATCTTCCTCTCCTCGTGCTTGTACACCCCTTTGTTAGCCGTGAGGAGTTCTCCTTTTCCACTAAAGAGACCGAGAGAGCCTTGTTCCCTTTGGACTTGAGAACACACCTCATCAAGACTAGGCAGCTTGTCCGCCCTTAGGAGGTGCTTTATGAGGTCATTGAACTCCGGATTCAAGGTGAGCAAAAGACCAAACACTTTGTCTTGCTCACGCCGTTCATTGAGCACAACCGGATCTAAGGTGCTCGGTCTCAACATCTCAAGTTCAGCCCACAAAGATCTAAACTTTCCAAAATGCTTTGTGAACTTCATATCTTCTTGGCTTAGATTGTTGATCGCCTTCTTGACTTCAAACGCCCTAGTCAAGTTTGAAATGTTCCCATAAACATTCTTGAGAGTTTCCCATAACTCTTTTGCGGTTTCACAATAAAAGTATGCTTTCAAGGACGGTTTGATCTCCTTGAACCACTTGTCTTCTTCAGCAAGGGCGACCTCATTTCCATCTTCCTTTGGAGCTTGAGACTTCAAGACCTGGCTCCAAAGTCCACGGCCACACAACGCGGTTTTCGTGGTTCTTGACCACAACAAGTAGTTTTCTCCCTTGAGAACGACCGGAATCACCACAGGCTTTGAGTTTTCCATGGTGAAACAACAAGAAACCGTTGGATAAAGTTGATACCCAACGGATAAAGTGAGACAAACGAGTGAGAATGGAAGAAAGAACCAAGATTTCGAAGAATAGAAGAGATTAAGAGTATATGAATGAGGATCTATTCTTTGATACCATGCTAGAATTTGTAGAGAGTATTGGAGATTTGAATTTGAAAGTAGATCTAGATTTAAAATGAGAGAGAGAGAGAGTGAGAGAGAGAGAAAAGTGAGAATATGCTTATCTCTTCTTACTTTTTTCAATTACAGACAACAATATATAAAAAGAAAGGAAGCTTACAAGAGAAGATCAACCCAAAATTTTTGTTTTAGGGCGGAGCTACAGTGCACGATATAGTTAACTATTTCATTGCTTCATAGTTAACTATATCTGTTTTTACTGTGCACGATATATTTAACTATTTCATTGTTTCATAGTTGACTATATCTGTTTTACTGTTCATATGCGGCTACTGTTCATCTGAGGCTAGATAGACTTAATCAATAGTTATTACCGATGCTACTGGGGGAACCTGATGCAGTTCTTGAGTCATGACATTCACAGGTGCTACTGGAGGAAGCTACTGCCAAAATAAAAATAAAAGAATTTCATCATCGCCATCATTGGATATCCTCTTTCACCGTTTTTTGAAGATTAACAAGAACCAGTCTTTTGATAATCATCTATCTTCTTTAACTCTGCTTCAATAATGGAAGCAAAACCAGATACAATCGACCATATCAAGAAGTAAGTCGAACTACCTCAATCATCTCTTCTTGAGGATTTATGTTTCGGTCGAAAAAATCAAAGTCGCTATCGTCTGCATCGAAGTTATCACGTGGCGGTCTATAACTCCTCAACGAGCTGAGGCGACTAAGAATCGAATCTGTCGAATTAGGATCATCTTGATCATGATCATGATCGATCTCCCTGCTCGCATTTCTTCTGTGATGGTTCTGGTCTGATCGTCCTCCCTTGCTTGCATTTCTTCTCCGCTGGTTTTGACGGATTTATCAAGTGAAAACCCATCCATGGCGACTGAAAGACGAGACGAGAGGGAGAAAGAGAGAGAGACGAGAGAGAAAGAGAAAAAGACGAGAGAGAGAGACGAGATCAGCGAAGAATGAAAAGAGAAAGGGAAAACGACATATTTCCACCTCAGAAGTATGATATAGGTGTAGATCCACCCAAAGTTTAGACCTCCACACAGATCCTCCATTCGAAAGTTTAAGACGTATTTCGCCCTCATTTGAAACATCGAAACTTATTTACACACATGATAGAAGTTCGAAGCGCTAAACCACCTAGACCATGATTTAGGTCGGTTTAATGTTTACCAATGATACTTAACCACTTAAAATCGGAACTAAACCGGTTTATTGACCCGATTAAAGAAATTAACCAAAATTTTTTTAAAAAAAAAAAACAAAGAAAACGAAGAAAAAATCTTCGATTCAATTTCTTCCAAGATTCAAGTTCCAAGATTCAATCCCAGAAGAAAAAATCCCCAATTCAGAAAACGAAGAACCCTAAATCGCAAACTACAGAAATCGAACCCTCATCTCTCACTCGACAAAGGTATGTTCCACCTTGATTTCGATTTAATTTCTTCTTCTTCTTCCTCGATTAAATTTCTTCTTCTTCCTCGATTAAATTTCTTCTTCTTCCTCGATTCAATTTCGATAAAATCTTTGTCTTTTAAAAATCTTTTCTTCTTCCTGTCGTTTCCGTTTTCAGTTTCGAAGGTGTATATGCATTTAACAACATCTTTCTCTCCAAACTTTTTTTTTGGGGCACAAATTAGACATTAAACTTGGTTAATTCTTTCCTCTTCGTTTTCCCCTCTCTGTGTTCATCGAAACCATACAAATTCTGATGTGTATATATATGTATTAGTGGCAATACGCTATTCAATTTTTATATACACATGTATATATATGTTTTCTTTCAATGTATAAGTTTCAAATGTGAGATTTTTTGCTGTATCAGTCAGAAATTCTATTTGGAACTGTCAGCAAAAAAAAACAACGAGAAAGAAGAAATCGGGTGAAGAAGAATGAAGAAATCGGGTGAAGAAGAAAGAAGCAATCGCCGACTTCTTCCCCACCAGCACCGTCTGCCGCCTGATTCATCACCGCCGCCGGCGACTCCTCCTCCGGAATCATCCAATCCGCCTCCTCCTGCTGGAAACAGAGGCAAAATCGCATAAGAAGAAGGAAGAAGACAAATTAAAACAACAGTGAATTTTTTTTAGAAATCATATCAATCCTCCTTTGTTCAGCCCACTGAAACTTTTCATGATTCATGAACAATATATAGCTAATGAAAAAAAAAACGGTGATCTTTTAGCCGAGAAATCGTACAATACCCATGAAATTGGAATGACCCATTTGGAGATTTGTTTGATCGGAGAAGAAGAGAAGAAGCGGTGATGGAGATTTTTTTTTTTTTTTTTTTTTTGGTTAATTTCTTTAATCGGGTCAATATACCGGTTTAGTTCCGATTTTAAGTGGTTAAGTATCATTGGTAAACAGTAAACCGACCTAAATCATGGTTTGGATGGTTTAGCGCTTCGAACTTCTATCTTGTGTGTGTAAATAGGTTTCGATGTTTCAAATGAGGGGAAAATACGTCTTAAACTTTCGAATTGGGGGATCTGTGTCGATGTCCGGATGGATTTACACCTATATCATACTTCTGAGAGGTGAAATACGTCGTTTTTCCAAAGAGAAATAATATAAAGGCGCGTGAGTTTAAGTTGATCAGACCGTTATGGTTTAAGTATTGGCTGCCTTTGGAGTTTGGAGCCAAAAACTCTTCTTTTTTTTTCCAATTCTTCTGGTTTCTTGTGCTACAAGTTTTATCTGTTTACTACACTACTAACTCATCCTTCTCTTTGTTGCCAGCTTAGTATGCATTTGTTTGTCTAATACATGTTAAAAGTAGAGAATTGCTAAGAAATCAAACAGATTCGAGCGTAAATTAGTTCACAAGTAGAGATTGTAATGTCTATTCGATTGTTTGGGAGCTTTTTGTCTTAGGAGAGATTAAGGACTCTAAAACAAACCCTAAACTGTTCTGGTTCTCTCTAGTGTATATTGATAATCAACTATTGTTCTTTCGTACTCGAGAAATAGAGACAATTTCGATCCTTGATCTTACCCATAATAAGCTCGGCAATAACAAAAAAAAAAAAAAAAAAACAGATATTCTCTCATAATGCAAGTCATTTCAGTAACTAACAATTAAGATCCGTTTGGTATGTTCAAAAAGAAAAAAGAAAAAAAAAAAGAAGATCCGTTTGGTTCAGTTTAGTCCGGTTTATTGGACCTCCATTGATTAGTAAGTACAGTGTTTTAGATGAATATGTTACAGCCACAAACACACACACACACTAAAAAGAATACAACACACAGCAAATTCTATGATCTTTCAAGTACAAACAAGTTCAAAGAATCAAGTAAACACAGTTTTATACTAGAGGAGGTCTTCAACAAACAAAGATTACAAACAAGGATGATCCAAGATTCACAGAAAGGAAAAAAGAAAACGAAACTCCTCCACCAATCGAATATTTGAAGCAAGAACATTGATCTTTTCCTTGAGCCAATTCACATGAAATAAGCCTCTTTTTGGCTGCAGAATCAGCTTCCACCTCAGGATATTGTATGTCTTTGGTTTGGACCCCTTTGTTGTTGTTGTTGTTGTTGTTTCTGTGAACTGCACATCTCTTGTTTCCGCAAATTCACAGAGATCATCCGGAAAAAAAAAAGTGCTTCTTTACAATTCACTAGTCTGCGCTAGGCTCGCCTGAACCATGACGCTCTCTTCTGATCATATCTAGAAGATCTTGAACTACTTCAGACATCAATGGTCTGAATTCTGGTTCGGACTGTCACAAGAAAAGAAGACCCTTTTGGTCAAGCAAACACAATCAAGCATCTAATCACAGTTTTTCATTGTGCAATGTGCTTTTACCTGAACACACCGGGAAATTATATCGGCAAAGTGTGACAATGACTTTGCAGGGTATTGTCCATTAAGAGATGGATCAACCATTTTGCCCAATGCATCGATATCGTGAAGTTGCGGGATTGCCCACCTCACTAAGAACTGCTCTCCTCTACTCCGGTCCCTATAAATCGACTCATATAAATACACATTTACCCGGGTAAAAAAAACTAATCTAAGAAAACAACGTGATGCGCATACCTGTCGTAGGACATTCTACCCGTCAAGAGTTCTAACATAACAACACCAAAACTGTATACATCACTCTGCCATGTATAGATTCCTGAGTCGAATTCTGGAGCTCCATATCCGTAAGCCGCTAGCAATTGTCCTGATAACTGATTAATACAATAGAACAGTTGGTTTTAGATCTTGAAGAAAACTACACAGGTGAAGCCATCAGAATCAAGCTCATTGGGTTTTAGTACTTTACCTGACTCACAGAGCCTGATGATATTAATGGGGACAAACCACAATCTGAGACAAGAACACTCAGATCATCGTCGAGTAGAACATTGGCTGATTTGAAGTTTCTGTGTACAATAGGTGGTTCACACACCTCATGCAAGTACCTTAAGAACATTAACATAAGTCAGAAATCAGGTGCAAATGCGATTGAAAATTTTCCATTTTAAAGTAAAAACAAGAAACTTACTCAAGGGCTCTAGCAGCTCCAAGTGCCATTCTGACACGGGTATTCCACGAAAGTTTCTTCTTGAATTCATCGTCTGAATGCAACCCGTCTTGTAGTGTACCGTTACTGCAATATTCGTAGATCAATAGTCTTTGATCGTGCTCAGCACAGTAACCCACAAGTTCCACGATATTGGCATGGCGAATCCTATCTATATCGTTCACAAGTTCGATGAATTCATAATCCTGTTGTTGTTCAGAAGCCCTCTTGTCTAACTTCTTAACAGCAAACAGCTGTAAAGACGAAATTGAAAATTAAAGATCAGAACCAAAACAGAGTTTTCTGAGCCAGAAATGTTTGAATTAATTACATTATACCTTTCCATTGGGAAGCCGAGCCCTATAAACACTCCCGAGCATGCCCGAGCCAAGGAGATTTTCCTGAGAGAAGCTTTCTGTGTATTGTTGAAGAGATGCAATGGAATAGTGCTTCACAGAAGTTAAGGGTAAGCGTGTTTTAGGGGAAGGCTTCTTAAAGGGTCTTTCGGGAGATTTGATTGGCATAACGGTGACCTTCTCAGCCAAAGGAGGAGGTGGTGGTGGCGGTGGAGGAGGCGGTGGAGGCATCAACATTGAAAAGTCAATATCTTGACTTTCCTGTCGTGATATAGGCGGCGCAGGTCTTTGCAACCGCTCAAGGTCATGTAAAACCTTTGGTTCCTCTCCAGCTTTTGTGAAGGGTACTGTTCATAAGCATAATCCGAGCATTGATTATCGAAATGACAATAGGAAAGCAATGGCCAAACTTTGCATATCTCAATCTTTACCTTTTTCAGATCGAACAGGTGGTGGCAGTACGGGAGGCCCGTTTTCTAGAGCATTCTCTCTGCTTCCTCTATCAGCACCAACTTGATGCCGTTTAAAGACTCTACTAGTATGTTCTCTTCTTCGTCTTGCACATTTTGGCAACAGCAAGAGTATTGCCAAAACAAGAATTATGAAGACGAGGACACCAGCGAATGCTATGAGGACTATCCGTTTAGTATGTGAAGAGTTTTTTTGCCCTTTTGAATTCCCGGAGCTAGATCCTTCTGAAGCAGGAGGTCCATCAGCAGCTTTCCCTCGATTCCTCTCAGTTGCAGGAGGTGGTGGAACTCCAGAAAATGGTCGCGTTGGTGCTGGTTTTGTTGGAGATATAGACGGAGACAATGATGGTGCAATTGTGGTGGAATTGAACGGGTTTCCTTCCTTTCTGCATCACCAATTTAAGCATACACAAGAGCAACTGAAAAACCTGAAATGCCCCCATAGAATTGGTGAAACATAAAATTAGAGAGCACTTACAGGAATGTCGGAATGCCTAGCAGTTTGTCCGGTATGGGTCCAGAGAAGAGGTTATTCTCTATGTTTCTGTTTCCAAGATATACATTAACAAAGCTAAGACTTTTTTAAGGATTATCACTGCTTAAGAGTTGGAACATTTTGTGAGAGAAAGAAACATTACAAGTCATGAAGAGGAAGGTCTTGAAGAACGTCTAGAGTTCCTGAGAGCTGATTGTTCTGAACACGCCTGAGAAACTTAGATATCAGCTTTGGTGAAGAACGAAACCAAGAGAGACTAAGCGGGAAGACAAAAAGACCAAAACTTACAATGTTGTAAGAGTTGATAAATTCTCCATTGAAGGAGGCAATGTGCCACTTAGATTGTTAGTTGATATATCACTGCACAAAGATATCAGATCACTAAAACAACCCATAGAAACAGTAATTGTTCACCAAACTATAAAAAAAGATGCATACAGATTAATCAGCCCAACAAGGTTTTGAAACACATCAGGTAGCTCTCCTGAGAGAAGGTTATCGTTCAAAGACCTGAAACGAAATGGTATGATTTTCAACAGAACAGATAATTGGAAATAGATATTGGGAGTAATAAGAACTTACATGTCATTCAGAAAACTCAATGTTCCTAAAGATTCAGGGATGCTTCCGGTGAACTGATTAGCTGAAAGAAAACTGCCAAAAGGTAAAGACCATTATGATACAAACTGTTCAAAGCAACAAACCCTATACGAAAAATATACATTGCTAAGGTGTATACGTACAAATGCTGCAATGTGACCGGCAAATTAGAAGGTATGCTTCCTCCAATGCGATTGTTGCTGAAGTCTCTGGAGATAGCAAATACAAAAGATTAAGAGAAATATCCAAATTGACTTGTCAAAACTGTCACATTTTTTTGTCTAAATGCTTACATTCCCCTGATAGAAGTGAACTTAGCTAAGTTGTCACCAAGCTCTCCTTCCAAATTTGCGGCATTTACAGTTCTGTAACCATTCAAGAAAGAATAAACAGAAATAATCAAAAGAAAGATAAGATAACTCATAATTGTTATCTCTGAAAAGAGCTTACATGCTTATTATATCTGAACCATTGCAGATAATGCCTTGCCAAGCTTCACCACATGGGTCTCCACCAGAAGCAATCCAACCAGGAAGAACAGGCGCGCCAAGCGCGGCGAATAAGCCGTTAATTGCAGCAACTGATTCAATTACAACAATGTTGCTTAATTATCAGAAAACTGTGGAAGAAATCTGAAATTCCTCAAGCAATATACACAGATCTCACAAGAGGAAAAAAAAACTCAACTCTATTGGAGATAACTTCGCTCCCCAAGTTATCCCCAATAAACTCTAAATTCAGTGAGACAAAAAGTAAATCTAGAAGCCAAAATTGCAGCTTTTACCTGAGATTAGCTTGGGAAAAAAGTGCTTACCATCATCAGGGTTAGTAGCAGCAAAGGAGATCGAAGGAGTCCAAATCAGCAAAGACAAGAGCAGAGGAAGAAGAAGACAGTAGATCTTAGAACAGCCGAACTGTGTAATAGATCTCTTAGCAGCCATTGTTCGAAGTCAGAATGAAGTAACCAACATTAATCGAACACGACGATGTCTAGGAATCTGTAAGCAAGCCATCAAAATCGAGCAAAAACTATCATGAAAGCGACAAGATTCAGAACCAATCGAAGGGGGAATTAAACAAGTAGCAATCTCGAGAAGAGAAAAAAACTTACTGAAAAAGTAGAGGAATCGTCATCAACGATCTTAATGGTTGGTGAATTAAACGTAAAGGGGAAAGTCTTTTCCTTTAATTACAAAAACCCAATCCGGAAAAAAAAATGCCAAACTATTTTTTTTTTATGTGGGTGAGAATGAGATTTAAGACGCAACGTAAGAGCTAAGGTTCAATGAACTTTGGTCATTGAAAGTTTTAAATTTACCCTCAATAATTTGACACTCGAGAATCTGCTCGACACTCGAGGTATTCAAAGAACCAAAAAACCCAGAACGGAAAAAAGGAAACTTTTTTTTCTAATTTCAGGGAAAAGTGTGGGACCAAAACCTGCGAATTAAGAGGAAAGAACTGGAGAAACCAAAAAAATCAGAAATTGGGTTTTTGGGTTTCTAAGAGAAAGAGTTAGTTCTTCTTTTACTGAAACAACCAGGAAACTCTGTTCATGGGGTTTTATTTTTTTATTAAACAATTTGACCAATGCTACTATTGCTTCAGATCATACGACAACCATGTGAATAATACTTATTAACACAATTAATCAATGAAAACTCTAATCAATGATTTAACTCCATGATGTGTACAACTGTATCCCTTTATGATGTTTGGGGTCTTGGTCTTCTTCAAGATTCTAATCCGACCAGTGACTTGTTTCAAAGTTGTCAATTTTAGGACAATAACGAGAATAATAATTGGTTGTTAGTTATCAGATAGATGTATCAGTTTGGTTAAATCGGTGTAACCGGTCTTAACCACCAAAATGTTGAAAGACACGCGCTTGTCAAGGCGCGTGTGGATGGAGATAAGAAGGGACGGTGAAAAGAGGCAACGGTAAAAGACAAAAGTAGCCGCAAGGAGGAATTGGATTCTCACTACTGTTATCTTGCTGGCGAGTGTCACGTGCTCTTCACTGTCAGATGACGTCACTCACTTCCTGAATGCAGAAGAACTTATTTTCTCATTATTCTTAGTAAATTAATTACTAATAAGAAAAGTATTACTATAGTATTTTCTCATTTTTTTGTATTTTTTCTCATATTTGGAAGTCCGTTAATCAGAATACAATACGTTGAATCAGTATCCTTATGAAAGAAGTTCCTCTCACTTCTGAAATGGATGTGCATTACAAGGCGCCAATCCTAAATAAATACGCAAGTAGTTGATCTAGTAATTAATTAATGTAGACATAAGATTTAATGTAATATACCATTTTGTCGAGGTCCTACCTCATCGTGCCAATCCCAAACCCAAACCAGGTCATATATTTTCTATAGATACCATATGGATCCGAGAAATCCATAGCTCGTTCGGTCGTTCCTAGTATCACTACAAGAAAATATGTGAATTTTCGACGAAAAATTCCGACGAAATTCCAACAAAATTCCGACATAAGAACAAATTTCTTAGAATTTTCTCAGAAATTTCCGATGAAAATCGGTTTCTCAGAAATTGGTAAAACATATCGTCAAAATTTTCTCTGAATTTTCGACGAAACTTTTTCTCAGAAAGTTGTCGGAATTTTCTCGGAATATAATCGGACCATTCCGACCAAACATGTTAGTCTGAAATTTATCGAATACTTTGTCGGAAAATGATTGGAAATTTTATTTATTTATTTATTTTTTAATATCGTCGGAAATTTCTCGGACATATCCGATTACTTTCCGACGAGATTAAATAATTAAATAAAAAATTGATAGTTAAATTTTTTTTTATTTAATCAATGTCATCGGAAATTCGTCGGAAATTTCCGACGACATTTATTAAATAAATAAATAATAAATTTAATAAATTAATTAATTAATTAATTATTATTTTTTAATGTTATCGGAAATTCATCGGAATTTTTTGATAAATTTCCGACGATAATAATGTTTATTTAATTATTTAATATTATCATAAATTTGTCGGAAATTTTTTCAAAATAATTTGAATTTGGCGGGTTTTTTCTGACAAATTTCTGACCAAGTCTTTTATCGAATATATTTCATATATAAAAAACTTCTATTTTCTACCCATCAAACACAATATATCTCGATCTCTCCTAATCCTCTTCCAATCTCTTGAGAAATTTTAATAAATACCACTTTTGAAAGATTTGTTTCTCAAAACTACAATCAGAACAATTTGTTTTCAAAAATACAACTTTTTAAAGTTAAAATGACCATATTAGCCTTAATGAGATATAAAATAAAATTAAGCAGTCGACGCACCAACAAAATACCCCCAAACTCGAGCGATCGAGAGCTCTTCCTCCTCAAGGGATTTCGCGTAATCGCCGGAAATCGAAAAGTCACCCAAATTTCGTTTGCCTCCCATCGTTCATTATTGGTTGAGAGATTTGTTCAATTTTGGGTGAAACTAATGCAACATCTCGCGATAGATCGACAGACGATGGAGGAACGGTGTAGAGATGAGGCTCCAGCGGCGGGATTGGTGATGTAGCTGCTGCTTCTGGTCCATAGGGTCTGTACGGAGAAAGCGAAAAAGAAAGAACAGATGCTTTAGACTTTTATAGAGACTCATGGCTTGAGGTTCCTCCGTTCTCGTGGGCCAAGCTATGGAAGTTCACGGGACCTGGATTTCTCATGAGCATAGCATTCCTAGATCCAGGAAACATCGAAGGGGATGTCTTCTTCTATAGGTGACGCTAATGGGACTTTGATCGGCTTGGATTGGAGTCGCTACCGGTTGGTGGAGATCTGCCGAAACGAGTACCCGTCGTGGGCTCGAGTCCTGCTTTGGTTCATGGCGGAGGTTGCTTTAATCGAAGCTGGTATTCAGGGAGTCATCGGAAGCGCAATCGCTCTTGTCCCGAAAGTTTTCACCTACTTGGGTCAATGTTATCATCAAGTCATTTGATTGGTAAGTAAATTAGTTTTAAAATTGGTGATTCTCTCTGTTTGATAGAGAGAATCACCAATTTTCTAGATCTTTCAAAACATTTTTATAGATCTTTCTTTTATTTGGCAGGGCCTTTCTTCGAATATTAGGGATTCATGATACTAATTCGATGTATGATTTGTCTCTGCTTCATTGTGGTTAAGAAAAGAAGACTAAAATATTGATAGATTTATAAAGGTTTGTAAATTTTATAAATCCTTATAAACAAATTTATAAAGTTTTATAATTGCATTTATAAGGAGGAGAAAAGAAATGTACAATCTCATGAACAGAATGAGATAAAACAAACATAGCGAAAACAGATTCTAATAAGTAATTATCATTTCTCTCAGTCTTTCAGTCTCAGTAAAGAACTTCTTTACAAGTAGGCTGCAGTAAAAGTGTATGCTCAAACTATGATACATAGCTTCCATTCACATCACATAGAGGAGGATACAGCTGAAACAAAAAAAAAAATTAAGCATTTTCTTCTTTTGAATCAATCTGAGCTAAAAATGAATGATCATTTTAGACTCTGGTGTATCTATTAGTAGTATTTGATATTAGCAACCCATTTTGTTCTTGTTTTTTAGTAAAAACTAGATTTTACAAGTGGGTTTAAAATATTTGAAAATCTTTTAAAACTATATAAATCCTTTTAAATATATACAAAACCATATAATTTTGTTTTAACTATATAAAACCATATAAATCCATATAAACCATATGGAGTTTTGTTAAACTCCCACTCACACATTTTGTTAAATCTTCATAAAACTATATAAATATTTTAAAATCATATAAATCCATCTAAATCATATAACAAGTTTTATAAAGAAATTTCGACAGCACACACCTTATAACCACTCTGTCAAAGTGGCTCTATTGAAAACCGGAGCGTTCTTATTTATATTTAATTGAACTCAAACCCTATATACTTAGCAGCACGTTTTAATCACTCGGCCAAAAGAACCATATTGAAAAACCATTATAGTATAAACTATATAAATCAGTTTTGGTTTTATAAACATTCTTTTAAAGTTTTTTAAAATCATATAAAACCATATAAACATTTAATCACATTTAGTTTAAAATAATGGCATATATAAACATTGTATTATTAAAAAAGTGTCTTTAACTACAAAAACACACTTGGTATATATTCCAAATGATCATCCTTTTAAAGTCTTTTAAATCTATATAAATTCATATAAATCTATATAAAACATATATAAACCATTTAGTTTGCAATATTTTTTTTTATGGCTTTGGTATGTCCAAAAATTTATAAGCACTTTTCTTACTAAGATTATAGACATAACGATAGGATTTTGTAAATTTATGAACTAATTTATAAGACCTTATAAATAATATCTTATTATCTAGTATATGGAACAACACTGAATTATAAGACTTTATAAATCAAAAGAGTTTATAATGCTCTTTATAAATAATTTTATAGTGAATGTTTCCTTGATGTTCTACATATATTTTTCTTGGGAGCTCGATATACAAGTAGACCACTCGAAGTTAAGATCAAGAGTTTATTCTTCTCCTTCTTGGGTAGTAATATAAGTTTATCCAGAATCGAACTCAATTCGATCTAATTCCCGACTTGACGAAATTCCAACAATCTGATATGAGAAACAAGGGAGATATTCAAACACAAATTCGTCAAATCCGTCGCATCTATCCAATTCTTAACTCAAAAACGAAACCATGATTGAAGCGAAAATCAGTGTAACGCTTTCCATAATGAAATCGATGGCGAATAAGAGGATTTGACCAAACTGAATCTGGACGGATATGGACGGAGACGGCGAGATTCAACAGAGGCGGCGAGGCTCGATAGAGATGACGAATCTGGACTAAGTTGGACGAAGCTGGAAGGAATTAGGTGAGGGCCGTCGGAGACGACGACAAAGCTAGACGGGCGGAGCACATCAGAGAGAGAATATGAATCGATAATATATCAGATATGTTTTGAAAAAGCATAGCAAACTGGCGAAGCAAAACAAACTCGGCGGAACATTGAGAGACTCCACAGATGCACGCGAATTTGAGCAACAAACGACGGAGCATGATGAAGCTCGTCCGGCGATGAAGCTATGTCTCGAAGGAGAAGATGAATCGTGATTTAGGGATTTTTTTGCCTTTAATACAATTAAGGGTAATTTAGTCTATTTCAATCATACATAGGTGTATATTTGAAAATGGCAACAGGGTGATGGTATTTTTAAAAAGTAGTAGTTTTGAGATTCTCCCCTTCTCTTTTAATTTTAAATTTCGTTTTAAAATTTATTTAAAATCTCTTAATCTCTTATAAATTCTAATCTCTTTGAACTTTATAATTTTTTTAGTTTTAGTTTCACCCTTTTCGGATTAACCTCTTTGATAATCTCTTAATCTCTCTTATAATTTTTATAATCTCTTAATCTCTCTTATAATTTTTAATTTTACTTTTATAATCTCTTAGTTTCTGATTAATCTCTTAATCTCTTTAACTTTATAATCTCTTAGTATCTCTTATAATTTTTAATTTTACCATTTTTGGATTATTTTTTTTTTTTAATTTTTAAAACATTCCGACGAATTTCCGAGAAAATAATATTTTATTATTATTTTGTCGGAAATTCATCGGAAACTTTCCGGCAATTTTCCGATCAAGTTTGTAGAAAAGTTCTCGGACAATTTCCAAGGAATTTCCGACAAAATATTATTTTTTCGGAAAGTCGTCGGAAAATTTCCTAAAAATTTCCGACAAACGTTCCTGGCGACTTTCCAATAACCTCGTTTCTGATGATTTTCTGACTAAACTTGGTTTCCGAGACTCGCATTCCAACCAATACGTTATTCGACAGAAATCTACATGTTTTCTTATAGTGTATGATAATTTGAAGTCAACATTGAAAATCACCATGCATGCTTTAATGTAAATACCACGAATCCATAGATCGTGCCCTTCTGAGTTCTGACTCGGTATTCTTATAAGTCCCATATTCGCTTAGACTCTCAATCCCACGAATCATATTTCTGAAAGAGTTTTCTAAGACATAGATTAAACCAAACACCATCCATCGTACATGGTTCATAACCAATTTTCTTTATATTTATCTCGACTTTTGATTTTTCGACCAGTTATGTTATGGAATTTTAATATGATTTGATCGTCGGAGGGTTTCATATCTACACTCATATGTCATCCTAAAATTGTTTTGGCTATTCATTTTTGTTGTAGACATCCACTAATGTCCAATGAATTACTAAGTTTTATTTTTCATTAGAATTCTCTATATTCATGGATTCTATAATCTCTAATAAAAAAAAAATATAGCTCCATGAGCAAAAGTTTTTGTCATGATGTTTTCCAATCTTCTTCATGTAAAACCGGTTTGATTTTAATCGGGATATTTTCACTACAAGAAAACTGTTTGAAACCTACGGACAAATCGGTAGGAAATCCGTCGAAAACGGCTATTTCCGACGGATTTCCTACCAATTTTTTGTCATCGGTTTGAAGTGGTCGGAAATGTGAATCCGTCGGAAATCGGTTGGAAAATTCCTACCGATTTGCGACCACATTTTTCCGTCGGTATATTTCCGACCATTTTCCTACGGATGTGTTTCCAACCGTTTACCCACCGATTTCCTACGGTATATTTTCCAACCGTTTTCCTACGGGATATTTTCCAACCGTCTTCCTACGGATGTGTTTCCAACCGTTTTCCACGATGTAAATATTTTTTAAGAAATAGATAAATAAATAAATATGAAATAAAATTAAAATGATAAAAACAAATTCTTAAACAACTTTATTATTATAAAACAAAAATACAAAAAGTCAAAAAATTGTTTTATAAAAAAACTAAAAATAAAATTGTTCAAAAACAAAAAGAAATCCGTAATCGGATTTATTGCGAGTTCAGGGATTGCTGCGGGTTCACGGGTTGCGACGGGTTCAGGGATGGTTGTCGCGGACCCGCTTGCCGCATCTTGATTCGTTTGCATTCTCCTCCGCAGTCTGAAATTCCCCGAAAAGATGACATGAACTAAACAAAAAATTTCATTACTAGAAAATATAAAAAATAAAATCCATATAATGAGACTGCAAAAAGACAATACTTGATTTTAATATGATTTGATCGTCGGAGAGTTTCATATCGACACTCATATGTCATCCTAAAATTGGTTTTGGCTGATTCGTTTTTGTTGTAGACATCCACTAATGTTCAATGAATTACTAAATTTTGTTTTTCATTAGAATTCTCTATATTCATGGATTCTATAATCTCTAATAAAAAAATATAGCTCCATGAGCAAAAGTTTTTGTCCAATCTTCTTCATGTAAAACCGGTTTAATTTTAATCGGGATATTTTCAACATGCCATTCTTTATCTTTTTTTTTTTTTTTG
The DNA here is from genome assembly GCA_002933915.1 of Eutrema heterophyllum. Lineage (NCBI taxonomy): Eukaryota > Viridiplantae > Streptophyta > Magnoliopsida > Brassicales > Brassicaceae > Eutrema > Eutrema heterophyllum. Next base: position 593,142 of record PKMM01023770.1, read on the forward strand.
TGCAACCGTTCTTTTTCATTCATTAAATCTTTGCGATTACATCCAGCGATAAGAAAAGAGGGAATTAACCATCTTCTATGATAACTACAATACAACTTAAAAGCAATAGAAGATAAAACAGATAGATCCTTAAAAAATGTTGACAGCGAATTTGAGTCAAGGCTCGAATGCGTCGATAGAAGATTCACGGCAGAACCGGAATGTTGGAGCATAATACTGTCAAAACCAGAAAGCTCAGAATTAGTCACTTTAACTTGTGACGTTGAATAACCGCTTATACCGTCGGATCTCATCGAAATTATTCATGTTGTATCTTCTGGCCCTGTACAGACCTCTACACAAGATGACAAGCCGGTTAGCGAGTTTGAAAGTTTCCTCGGTTTTAAGGACGAGAAAGAAACACCTCTCATCGAGAGGGAAAGTGAAGATAAGATTCTCTCCTCGAAAGAGAAGGAGGGTGAAAATGATCTCTCCCATAGGGAGGAAGTTGAAGGCTGTATCAGTTCCAGTACATCCAAGACGTTCTTGGCAAAGTAGCCTAAGTTATCGGCAAGAAATTTGATCTTCGCTGAGATGGAGGATGGGCCAACAAATAGTAAGGATAATGGGCTAAAAACCGTGAGAGGCATATTGGGCCAAGCCCACTTTGAACAAACGCCGGAAACGGAGGAAGGGAGGAGAGGCTTGGTCCTCTAAACTTTTGCCGCTGAAGAAGCTCTTGCAGCCAGCAGATGGATTAGAGCGGAAGACAAGTCGGAGCATAAGGTTGATGAAGATCCGTTAACAAATTCTCCGCCAGGAAAAGCCTCCAGCAGAACGAGAAGATTCGTCGCAGTAGCAACGGAAACAGTGAGATTGAGTTGAAACGAGTGTGAAGGAGAACCAGCGGCGTGGGTCATGATGAACCAACAAGGAGGAGGGTCCGGAGGAACTGGCGGATCTGGAGGTTCCACCAGTGTAAAAGTCGGCGACGACGCCGGAGAAACTTTCCACCACTGGTGGCCGAGCTTAGCAATCAGATCTACCGATTTCGAAATCGGGAAGATCGAAAATGAGAGGTTTGACTTCTTTCCGGAAGAGGCCGCCATGGAGGAGCAAGGTTGTCACCGGCGAGATTACCGGCATAGATTTTGAAGAGTTTTCTTCCCAAAACAGGGAGAAGGTTCTTTGGGATTCGTGCGTAGATCCCGAGAGGATAACACCAAGGTGCTCAGTCAGAGAAGCGAGCGATTAAGAACCAAGCAACATAAGTTCTCACCGGAAACCATGGTGGAGAGAGTAAGCTAAAGTGCAGGAAGGCAAATGTATCTCGCCGACGATGGACCGAGCCGACGGAGGGTGAGACACGGGTCTTCGGGAGATGCTTGTCCCGAGAAGGTTAGCACCGATCAGGAGGAGGAGGATGGTCGCCAAAGGATGAAAATCATGAAGAAATTTGCTCGGCGGCTACCTCGAACTCAGGTTCTGGGAGAGAACGATATTAGGGCGAACTAGTTTTAGGCCATTCTGTATCTAAAGTTTCAATAATGAAAATCTCAATCGAATTCTCATGATCCCGAAGCCAGCCACGAAATCTTAGGAGCATCTAAGCCGCGCCACCGCAAAATCACCCATCTTCAACATTCATTCAAAGACAGAAGCTCGATGTTTTACACCCTATATAGGGTTTTACATGCCTAAAATGTATAAACCATGACATCAACAAAATATCCAAAACTCTCAGAAGAATCACGAGTTTGGGCAATATACCTCTGAAAAGTAGATCACTGAAAAATGACAAGTTTTTCCCGGCCGAACAATATTTTTTTTCAAAGGAAAAGAAAAAGTATTTTATACATTCGTAATTACGTTAAAAAAAACTAATGTTGATGAAACTTCATTAAGCATATTCTTTTCAGCAGTTTAACATTGTGCAGTCAAGAGTTTAGGTTGGAGTTAGTTAAAAAAAAAAAGAGTTTAGGTTGGAGTCTGTTCTTGATGGGATTAAAAAAAATTGCTTCCTTAATGGGATTGTATTAATCTTGATATATAGCCACTATATATAAGCCACTATGTATTTTTTGAGTAAGAAATCCGTTTACATTGTTATCGACAGGTAGAGTTGGATCGTGATGGCCCAACAATCTCTGATTTTGTTTTGCTTGGTTAATTTTGGACATTGGAATGTGATGTATGGAGCTCTTCATTAAAGTAAAAATTACCAGTTTTGGAGTTTTGTTGGAGGGAAAAAAATATATATATTAAAATACAGCGATTAATGAGATGGTGGGTTTCGTTTGATAGTTGGAGAAATTTTTTTTTGTTTGAATTGAATGTAAAGTTATATTCAAGCCCACAAAAAATGTTGGAGAAATTATATGTCAACATCTTTGAATCTAGATGTTTTTTTTGAGACATTCAACAATTTGTTTTGGAATAGATAGACGTAATTGGCAAACGTTTAAGAGATTTGGATGCGAATAATTGAGGTCTTTATCTATTTACAAGATAAGTAATTCCGCGTTTTCCCGCCAAAAAGCGGATTCTGCATTTTCCCGTCAAAAATATGATTCTGTGTTTTTCCGACAAAAATGTGATTTCGTTTTTTCCCACCAAAACGTAATTTCGTGCTTTTCCGCCCAAAAACGTGATTCGCTTTCCAGCCAAAACCATGATTCCGCGTTTTATTGCCAAAAATGTGATTTCGCGTTTCCCGCCAAAATCGTGATTTCGCGTTTTTCCGTCAAAAACATGATTTCGCGTTTTTCCATCAAAAACGTGATTTCGCGTTTTCCCGCCAAAATCATGATTTTGCGTTTTTCCGTGAAAAACGTGATTCCACATTTTCTTGCTAAAAAAATGATTTCATGTTTTCCCGCTAAAAATATAATTTAGCGCTTTCTCGCCAAAAATGCAATTCTACACTTTTTCAAAAAAACGTAATTCCGCATTTCCTGCCAAAAATTCTGATTTCGAGTTTTCCGCAAAAAAATGATTTTGTATTTTCTAGCCAAAATACATAATTCATCGTATATCATGATTCCAGACGGTCTAATTATAGTAATATTTAATTAATATTATGAATATGGTTTTTTGACTAAAAATATATTTATTGGGTTATTGGGTCAACCCGTTTAACTCATTAAATTTAATGGATTACAAGTCAATCCAACTTATTAGCTTAATGGGTTGGGTTGATCTATTACCCATATATCACATAAACTATTGGGTCGTAGATTGGGTTGACCCATTTAACCCACTTTGACACACGTAACTTTCAGTAATGGTAACATGTTTCTCAAACTCATAATAATGGTAAACAGTTCTTTCATATGTGAATGTGATTACGTTTATATGTTATCTATACTATTAAAATGGGTATACATTTTATGTCTAAACAAGAAAACATTCACATTAGGCTATTCTTTATTTAAATAATTACTATTCGTGTTGCCAAACATATATTTTTTAAATTATCTACATAACATTTTTATTGTTGGATATTCTAATTAATTACAATATTTACATATAACATTTAGTCTTTATTTAATTCATTAAATTATTTAAAAAATAATAACATTTTATTATTAAAAGATACATATAAAAACTAATAAAATCCAGTGTGGTATTATTTAGTTTTCTTTAATATTTTCCAAACGAGCGTCCCATTAACCAATATAGAATATAAAAACTAAGATATTCAAATATATATTGCCAGTAATAATAATTTAATTAATCCTAAAAATACGAAATTGATAACTATGATTTACTCCTGAACTACTATTAACTTAATAATAGAAATATCTCTCGATTTTAATATATAGTTAGGAAAACATGATTCATGACTAAATCATACATGTAACCAGCATATATGTTTTTTTTTTTTTATGATATTACCATATCCATTTGACATTTTTTGCCATTATTAAATATAGATTACAATGATGACAATAAATTTTTCACAACTAAGAGTCACAAGAAGAGCTATCTTCTCGATTTGTTTTTTGTATAAATATACTCCCTCTGTTTTAGAATATAAGTCTTTAAGGTTATTTCACACATATTAAGAAAACATATTAAAATTTCTATTATCTATACTATTAAACAATATATTTAAGGTTATAATTTATGTGAATAACTATACATGTTGCCACACATATTAATTTGGTGTAATATTAATAAAAAGGTTCATTTAATTTATATTTCAATTTAATTCCGAAAATTTAAATATTAATTTAGATTACTTTGGAATTCCTTTAATATATGTTAGATTACTTACCAAAAATCACAAAATCAGTTTTTATTGTATCTTTATAAAAATAATAACTGGATATTAATTTAGATATTTTAATTTAAATAATATCTATACTATTAGAAAACTTTATTGAGATTACCAATTTTTATTTGAAATAAAAAAGATAATTCATATAAAGAAAATAATGGTCATATTTTAAATATAAAATATTTATTATGATTTGTAGGTGTAAATGATATGATATTTATGTTGATATATAAAATATTTATGATTATGTTTTATTCACAAAAAATGGGTAAGAGTCCGAATGGATAATTTATGTATTAAAAATAAAATATAGACTGAAAATATATATAACAAAATGGGTCAGAAAATTTGGGTGGCTAAAATCACTGATATTGAATCATACTTGTCATACCAAAAAAATATTTTTTCATACAAAATAGAAAACATAAAAACAAAAACAAAAACAAAAACAAATTAAAAATTGTCGCATGCCCTCATTGTGGATAAAAATTTTAGAAAACTGTATAATATATTTTAAACCAAAAATAAAATTGTTAACACATCTCAAACTTATACATCCACAAATACATTTTGTCGAAAAAATAAAACTAAACATCATAAAACAAAAATTAAAACTTACCCCGTTCTAGGGCGGATTAGAAAAAACAAATTATATCTAAACACCAAAATAATTCTGTGTCTCATATGACAAAAATTAAATATACAAAAATTTATATATAAACACAAAAATAAACACAAATTATATTACAAAATTTGATAAACAAAAAAAATTCCCGTGCGGACACACATGAGCCTAGTGCATTAACTTGCATGAAAATACACAGCACTTGTGTGTTTATATCAAACATTTTCTTAAAACCATAATTCGGAATAGAAAACGCAAGAAAATAAATGTATTTGCGTTTATAATTTTTAAAGAATGTTGAAAAAATTGCTTCCTATGTTTTCTTTTATAATTAAGATTTCTTTTATTTTTGTTAAACCTGCAAGCATTAAGAAGTCATATAAAATATATATTTTTTTTAAAAAAAAATACATTAAAAGACATTGTATAATACTTAATTAAGAAATTCAACCAATAAAAAAATACTACAAAATACAAATGGTCAATTGATCATAACATATTGTGGGGGTTAAAATCCCGATTCAGTAAATTGTGCCATGTAAACTTATGATATAAAGGTCTTGTGAAGTCAAAGAAGTCAAACAAGGTCAAATGAGTAAACGAGGTGACGCACCGAGCTGAAAGGCTCATCAGAGTGAACATCTACGGTCAAAGGGGATTAAATGCATAACCGTTAGTCAACCCTGCCGAGATCAAAGACTCGTTCAAACCGGTGAGTTAAGTCGTCTAAACGTAACGGCTGAAACCTCGAACTTAAAGACCATTCATGGCAAATCAAACGGAGTAAACGGAGACGTTAAACACGATCTCGGATTATAAAACAAGGACAAGAGCAATGAGCAAGGGGACCATAATCCAACTCTCTACACCACTCTCAACTACAACTGAGTTCTAGACTCAAACACTTGTCTTTTCTTTGTTATTGTTCTTGTAAATCGCTTTTGGGAATCAAAATACTAAACCAATTTACTCCGCAAAAAACGTGTCTAAATTGCTCTAAAATTATGTATGTTCTCATTGAGCAACAAACTTAATGTTTATTGTTCGATAGTCCATCGGTTCTTTTTTTTTTAGATTAGCCAAATCCCCCGATTATTCCTATTTACAAATTTTGACGGTTGTTTCCAGCTACAACACATATTAATACAAATGGTGTTTTCTAAATACTAAATTAAAGAAATCCAACTAATAAAAAGAAATATTACATAATACAAATGGTAATGCATACGTTGCATATGAAGCATGTATGTGTGTATTAGTGTATGTGTCGCTAGAATTCTTCTAGTTACTTGGGTTAGGTACGATCTAAAAGCAAGAAATGTGTGCCACACTTCGTTAATAATACAGTATATCTGTATATGCATCACTTTCTCACTAACTGTTCTCCTTTATCAGATGTCTTCTTCACTTCCTCAATTCAACATCTCATAAATGTTTTTTTTGTTGTTTTTTTATTTTATTTTTATTTTATGAATTCAACTTGGCCACTTGTCTTTGCCTTTGGCTTATAATTGTGTGTTTGTGACATCTAATACTAAATGTTTTTCTTGGTTTTTACCATTTAACTCTTTCACTTTTTTTTTTTTTTTTCTTTCAGAGAAAACCATCACATATAAACCGTGCGACGGTTGCTGTTCTTCTTTCTTCGAGGATTTCAAAAACGATTTTAGTTTCCTACATATTTTCAACCTTTATAGAAATCTACCCAACACTTATAGGTTAGGTTTACTGTTTTTCATTTAAATATCCCAATACTGTAAATTTAAAACCGAAATTTTTTAAAAAAAACGATATTCTAATTTGTTGAAATGATAAAATTTAGATACTCCATATTTTAACTAGGTCTGGGCAAAATACCCGGAATCGAAAAACCAAACCGAATTAGAAGGTACCGAACCAAACCGAATAGTTACAAATATCTGAATAGTTCATCTTATAAAATATTTCGGGTACCCGAAATATACGAAATACAATTATATATCTAAAAATATTATGTATCTTTAGTTTTGAAATAATCAAAATACTAAAATTTACAATTTTAAACCGAATATATTAGTTATGTTTAGACCAAAATACTCGAAATATTCGAAAATATTTAGTTATATTTGTCAAATTAAATAATTTTTGCAATTAACCAAATTTCATTTAAATTAAACAATTTTTTTTAGTTTTTTGAGAATTGGGATAAATTCCAGGTATCCGAAATCGATCCGAACCCGGGCAGAACCGAACCGAACCCAATCCGAAAAAGGAAATACCCGAATGAGTCCTAAACTTCTAAAATTTGGGTACCCGAAACCCGAAAGAACCGACCCGAACCGAACGGATATCTGAAAGGCCATGCCGAATTTTAACCAAAGAGTACATTATTCTTTTATTAGTCCTTGTAAATGGTCAAATCTGAGTACACTAACACAGCCGCCATAGGAATCACGGAGACAAAAACACCAAACTAAAATTAAAAAACTGGTTTCTAGTCATAAGCCGAACTGCGGAAACTCTTGACAGTAGAATCATCAAGTATGTTAAGCATAACCGAATTGGTTGTACACCTAGGAGTCTTAAACTGGTTCAAGCCACCACATTTCCCAACGCACCTTTCCGCCACTTTCCCAAACGTGCCTCCTTCCACGACTCGTAGCTCGAGCGGTCCGATCGACTTCATACGCCTCGACACAACGTAACCATGGTCCACAAAACCAGCATCCATCTCTCTGCAACATTCTTCAAGAGCCTTATCCTCTGCTTCTCCTCTGATTTCCCAGTAGATTATGTAGTGACCGGGACGAGCTATAACGTCTGCGTGGCTCGTAAAGTCAACAACTTCGGCTTCTGTGGTTCGGCTCAGCAGCTGAGACGCCTTGTCGACTACTCTCTGAAGATCCTTCTCTGTGTTCTTGTCAATGTTGATGGTTAAGATGAGTTTTCTTCTGTATATGAAACTTAGCTTTGGTGTGCCTTTGTGAAAACCGGTCACTTCAACGACGTCTCCTAATCTGTACCTGTAAAGACCTGAGCAGAGAACAAAGTAGAAGGCTATAAAACAGAGCAAGTGAAGAGACAGAGGCAGTGATGAAACAGAGCAAGCTCGTTACTTAAAACAACTGACTATGGAAAATGCAGCGGAGTTTTTTCTTTACCTGTGAAAGTGGTAAGAACAAGCTCGTACTCCTGTCCGAGTTTGACTTGAGAGAGGGGCACAGGTTTTTCTTCGAAAAAGTCACCGTCACTACATACCTCCTGGTGATTCTGCTGCCTGTAAAGTGGTATAAACTCGAAGTAACTAAAAGTGGGAATCACAGCAAAGCTCACGTCTTCTGGGGGAAGATGAGGATCAACGTTCACGCCGATCCAACTCTCTGTTGACCCATAATCTGCGCTCACCAGAGGCAAACCGCCAGCATAATGTCTCAGCTTTTTCAGGTATGGCAACATGGAACCTGTCATGATTGAGGAGATGTATTTTGCATTTGGCCATAGTTTAGGAATCAAACCCAACCATCCGAGACTTGATTCCAGCTCTATGCAGATCTTTTCAATATGAGAAGCAAGAGATGGGTTTGGTCTGATCAGAGCCAATACAGCTTTCCTCATCTTGGGCAGAGTGATTCTTGAGCTAAGATTGCCTTCCTTGATGTCAGCACATATCTCTCTCCAGATTTCTTGGAAAAAGGAGAAAGCTTGGACAATGGTGTAGGAAAAAGCAGAGGCGACAAACTCTACTTGACTAGAGAAATGTAGACCAAGTAGGAGATGACAATACGTGCACTGCCCGAAATCACCTCCCGAGATGACCTCTTGTGGGCTACAAGTGAAGGACTTTGTTGTCTCTTGCTTAATTTTAAACTCTTTGCTCGCATAGTAATGTGTTGTGGCCGTTCCTACGGTCAATCCTCCTAGCGTCTTAAATTCCTTCCCAGCGTATATAAACTCAAGAATCCTCCCTCCTTCCTTTACTGGATAAAACCTTTAAAAAAAAAAAAACATAGTAGGAGCTGGTGAGCGAATAAAGAACTTTTTAATGGAAAAGAAAGGACAAGAAATGGAAAGGAAACCTTGATCTGTAAGCCGCTGATAATCTGAAAATCTGAAGAGTAGTTTGTGAACTATGGCGAGTAAACGGAACATACTTTTGTCTCCCTTCTGTTGTTCCAGAGCTGTGTCAAAAAGGGATTAAGAGAGAACATATATCACAAACACACACACATACACAAATCCAAAGATGCATATACTCATGTATATAGAAATAAACCTGAGGGACAGAACAGTGATGGGTTCTTGAGTAAGTAAAGGAGAAGTCTCTCCATCTGCAATTCTTTGAATATAAGGATCTAAATCAGCATGTGAAACAATAGGCACCAAGGAAGTAAAGAGAGTTTCCAAGGTGTAATCGTCCATTTCTTCTACATTAGTAGTACCAAGCCATTTCCTCAGATACTCCACTCCGGAGTTGAGCTCAAGAATCCGGCGCAGCGTCTCGCTTTGAGCCTTGCAGGCTTTCTCCGACATACACTCGAACCAACCAATAACATCATCATACCCGGCTTCTGCAGTTTCCATCCAAGATTAGCCTATTACTTTTGTTGTATCCCAGCAATGCAAAATGAGTAGAATTCTTAAGCCAATATATAGGCGAGAGTACTGGTCATTGACCACTCTCTTTTTCTTCAGACAAAAAGAAATGATTTTTTCTTTGTGTATTATTTGTTCTCACCTTTTTGGGTCTCCTTATTTGTCTTTTTAATATGAAAAAACATCTCAGATACCTCCATAAATGTCACGGAGATTACCGTCCACAAGTTCTATCTTCACTTATTATAGCTATTAATGCGTTTTCACAGACCTAAGAGTATCACTGTCTCAGCATGTGCTCCAGGAACAAACCTTAACCACAATGCATTTTACAACCTCATCCAGTGTGGTCCCATGATAGTCTCTTGCCTCCCCTTGATCTTGTGACATCTCTTTCAACTCCTTTCCTTCAATAATTCAGTGAATATAACCAAGTATTAGGCAAAGATTAAATGAAGATGGCTCATAACCACCTATTTGAGCAATCTAGCAATAGAAATTTTAGTTCTTTCTAAAATGTGGCCAATCCTTGATGTTTCTTTCTCTGCACATATATGGGTAAGCATGTAGGGCCATGCTACTAGTCATCACATGTTGCACAAGATTTTTTTTTTCTTGGTGCAGGCTGGCTCTTCCCTCAGCCTCAACCTTCACAGGCCCACCACCACTTTGAATGGATCAAACATTAAAGTCTCTTTATCTCTCCCTTTTCCGTGTAGGTAACCACGAAATATCCATCAAGGTTTGCAGGTCAATGAATCTTTCCTAAATATCTTGATGGGTTAATTAGTTCCATAAACATCCTATCAAACATCTATCGACGTGCAGTAGATGGCTACATTTGGCTTGGCCTCCTTACATTGCCAAAAAACCACATAATCTTCATCTAATTTTTCCTCATTGCAGAGTCTCCAATCACTAAATTATATGCATCAGGCAGAACCTGAAAGTCCATTCTCATCAATTTATTGATACAAAGCTACACAGGAATCAAAACTATCTGCAGAAACATGCCTGGATCATCGTCATTTATTCAATCTTATCGGGCTCCAAAATCTCCAGTCTCCATAGCTTAAGTTTTTCCACAGCTTTATGGGTCTACAATTCCTCCTTAATCATGCCTGTTGCGAGTAACAACAACATATGGTCTGATCCTGCAACTGTAAATAACCTCAAAGACGTACTTTGTCCAACCAATGAACATCAAAGTGGGTTCGATCTCATTTTCTCCCTCTTCTACCATCTCAAGCTTTCCATCAATAGCTAAGATCATCCGATTTTAAGGAGCTTGGAGCAGAACCCGTCTAGATTAGATTCCGTGGAAGCCGAACCATCGAGGAGGTAGAGAATTTGGCTCACTCATGGAGAAGGCTGAAGATCCCGAGTCGTCTTCACGGAATAGAAGAAGGCATCATTGATAATAAAAAAAAACTCGTCCCGGAGATGGGACGAGTCGCATTTGCCACTTTCTGGGGAAAAATCATCTCTCATGTCACTTTTTAATGTTTATGCCACTTTCTATGCCACTTCTTACTAAGTGAAATTCCTGATTTAACCTTAATGAATTCATTCAATCTTTATCTACTAAATCAATCTTATCAAAATAAATTAATTTTAAATAAATTCATTCAATCTTTATCTACTAAATCAAGTCACATCACCAATTACATGTTGACATGGAGCAAACCTACAAAAAAAAAAAAAAAACAAAAATCCATAATATCTAATCCTAAAAATACCTCAATTTTCTGCCACTACTTCACGATCTCTTCATTCAACTTCTTTTCTTCTATTCACACGATGAACTACAATTGTCACTACTTTCAAACTATTTCACGTCTCTCTCTAATTTCTTCTCCATCGATCCATCTCTTTCTCATATTCATCTTTTTTTCTGATCTTTGATTTTTGTTCTTCTCATATTAATACTCTGATTCTTTCTGTGTGATTCAGGTTCAAGATGTCACTGGAGTATACTCCTATTAACCAGCTTAATTCTTCAAAAAAAAAAATGGAAAATCAGAGCTCTATTATCCCGAACTTGGGATTTTTATCCCAAAGATAAAGCTCGAGTTATTCTCGGCATGGAAGTTATCCTTGTGGATGAAAAAGTACACACCTGCATTTAAAGTTATGATTTCTAAAAGTTAAAATCTCTCTAAAACGTTCAACTACAAAAACGTTAAAATCTCAAAAGTACAACTATTATGATATTTGTACAACTGGACATTTAGAGTACTATGTATAAAATCGACGGCGCACATATTACTTTGACTGCGCACATATCCCCTTTTGTGGACGCACATGTCCCTTTTTATTATTATTATTATTTTTTAAAATTATTAATTATGTTTTTAATATATTATGCCATCTTCGAACAAAAAATATATATTATGCCATCTAATGATGAGTGGAAGGATTATACAGATCTCTATGAGGATGGAGAAGACGAAGATCTCCTCAACGATGATTATCTACTCGGTGAAGACTTCATCATCGAGGAGCAAAATAGACTCGAATCGGAGGACGCGGTTCCGATGGATGAAGATCCAAAACTTTCAGAGGTCAAAAAGAAAGGGATTTCGATGGAGATAGAGGAGGATCATGAGGCGGATACTGAATCCGGAAAATCGGGGAAAACATTCTTGGTGAAGAAGAGGCTTATCCC
>PKMM01023770.1:605610-626407 GCA_002933915.1 Eutrema heterophyllum
CCCATATGTAGAGACAATTTTATGGCTATAAAGACTGATATGAGTAAAGCTTATGACCGGGTTGAATGGGATTTCCTTAAAGCCCTCATGATCAAGCTAGGATTCGCGGAACAATGGGTCAAGTTGCTGATGTTTTGTATTTCCTCGGTCTCATACCAAGTCCTCATAAATGGAGAACCGAAAGGAAAAATTATTCCGTTAAGGGGACTTCGACAAGGAGATCCTCTTTCCCCTTTCCTCTTTATCTTGTGCACAGAAGCCCTAATCTCCCTCCTCAATGGAGCGGAAGAAGAAAATCGTATTACAGGTCTGAGGATAGCGAGAAGTCTATTCTTCTCCAAAGCGGATATCCAACAAAGCACAGAAATCTTCAAGATTATTAACACCTATGGAACTGCCTCGGGGCAACAGCTAAACATAGGAAAATCCTCTATTACATTTGGAAACGGTGTGAGCCAAAGCGTAAAAAGAGGAATAAAAAATGCTATTGGGATAATGAACGAAGGGGACATGGGTATGTATCTGGGATTACCGGAACAAATTTGTGGTTCAAAAAAGGAAGTCTTCTCCTTCGTACATAATAGACTTAATAATCGGGTGAACAATTGGTCTGCAAGACTACTTTCCAAAGGTGGAAAAGAGATTCACATCAAATCGGTGGCCCAAGCACTACCAACCTACGTTATGTCATGTTTTCTACTCCCACAATGCATTACCGATAAGCTGAGGAGTGCCATTGCTAACTTTTGGTGGAGTTCCAAACAAAATAGCAAAGGGATTCATTGGATAGCATGGGATAAAATTTGCATTCCCCAAGACTTGGGAGGCTTGGGATTCCGAGATTTACACGACTTCAATCTAGCTCTTCTAGCAAAACAGCTATGGCGCCTAATTCAATTCCCCTCATCTCTACTGGCACGAGTACTTCGAGGAAGATATTATAGACAATCTTGCCCGTTGGAAGATCGGAGAGTTTATTCACCATCTTATGGATGGCGTAGTATCATAGCCGCAAAACCTCTTCTGAAGATGGGGTTAAGGAAGACTATCGGATCGGGCCTTAATACTAGAGTTTGGAGTGAACCCTGGATCCCTGACATACCGGCACGCCCGGCGATAGCTTCTGCACGGTTCACATCTACGGACCCTAAACTCCTGGTTTATCCCTTCATTAATCAGGATACGAAAGAGTGGAATGTTCACCTCTTGCGTGAGTTTTTCCAACCTGAGGATATTCCGCTAATACTTGGGTTGAGGCCTAGTCGTAATCGTACGCTAGATGGATACGCATGAAACCATTCAAAAACGGGAGTTTATACAGTAAAATCTGGATATGACCTGCTTAGGAGGGATAAGTTAAGCAGAGCGCAAACGGTAGTGAAAGAACCGAGCATTACCACTCTTCAAAGACAGGTGTGGAAAGTCCCCACGACAGGAAAAATTAAACATTTTATGTGGCAAGTGCTATCTGGATGTGTGGCAACCTGCCAGAACCTTGCTTATAGACATTTGGGTACCGACATGCGTTGTCCTAGGTGTGGAGACCAGGAGGAATCGACTAATCACCTTTTATTTTTATGCCCCCCGGCTTTACAAGTCTGGGCACTATCGGACTTTCCATCCCTTCCGGGACACTTCCCGAGTGCTTCTATTTACCAAAATATGAGTTTCCTCTTTTGGAAAGTAAAAGACTTAGGTCTATCAGAAACACAAAAGGATGTATATCCTTGGATAGTATGGTTCATTTGGAAAGCAAGAAACGACAAAGTATTCAACGGAAAAGATATTCCTCCAGATGAAACACTCCACAAAGCGACCTTAGAAGCGGAAAGTTGGAGAATCGCGAACCAAAAGGATGAGGAAGATGAGATAGATACACCGCAATTGCTGCTAGCCACGAGGGTTCCCTCTTTCGACCGCCGAATTCTGACTTGTCAGATAGATGCCTCTTGGATCGATCGTGGACCAGTTAGTGGATTAGGATGGTGCCTTAACGACAACACCGGAAACGAGGTTTTTGGACAACATGGATGTCGAAGAAGTCTCTCGGCCTTACATGCTGAGATGGATGGTCTTCTCTGGGCTATGGCGTGCATTAGAGAAAGACAGTCTTATTCGATGCACTTCGAGACGGATTGTTCGGACTTGGTGAGCATGATCGAGAATCCGGCGGATTGGCCAGCATTCATGTCAGAACTTGACTCCTTCCATCGGCTAAGGGAGACCTTCGAAGATTTCAGATTATCTTTTATCCCCCGTAGTTTAAATGTCNAATTCAGTTTAGTACTCAGTTGTACCAGTTGGACCCAATAATTAGATCTCAGTTGTACATAATAGTGTCAGTTGTACCCAAATATTGATCTCAGTTGTACATAATAATGTCAGTTGTACCCAAATATTGATCTCAATTGTACCAATTAGACCGAATAACTGGATGTCAGTTGTACCTAATGATTGAAACAAGTTCCAAATTTTATGTTTTTAAATTTATCCGATTAATAATAAAAAAACTTACAATCAAACGTTCTTGTGAAATATTTTATATAATAAATCATCTGGTTTGTCAAACTAGTATAAATAAATCCTATAAAATCTAGTATTCACACCAAAATACATCATCAAGACCCTGAATTTCCCTTTAGCCAATCTGCGTATCAGGTACATTTCTTCTTCAACATGTGCTCTGAAATTATCCAAACCTGCAAACATTTCATAAACCTCAATGCCATTCACCGCAACATAACCTGCACTACGAGAAAATGAGTTTAGAGACAGAAATGCTTTTGTAGACTATCTCCGGCGGCAGTATCCGTCATTGATGTTTCCAACACATAGTCCTCTTTACAAATCAAACCTCGAGACTCAAGCTGCTTAATTATATAAAAAAGTTCATCCCTTCGATGCGAAACTCTTTAGCAAGCACATTCCGTGCACCTCCATTGGCTCTGCATTAACAGACAGTCGCAACATACAGTAATCGTAAACTTGGTGGGGGAAAAAGAGTTGATATATTCAATAGAAGTGTAATTGTGGCATGTATTAACCGAATAAGCGACAGACATGATAAATTATCGTACCAGGGGCATGTCAAAAGCAACAAAGTTCTCAACAGCATGTAAGCCATAATTGATCATACAAATGAGAATGTAAACACATTTCTAAGACACTTATTATCAGAAGTCAATTCAAAGGTTCATAATAGAAGTTAAGCTCAACCAAAAACATGAAACGTTAAACCTAAGATCACTTCTTCATAACTCAGGGCATAATACACGTGAAACGACTATTGCCTATATTACCCAACCCAAAGAAACACGTTCCAAAATAGCGAATAGATCAAACGAAGTAACCACAGCCGAAATCCTTTCAATTTTACTCAGGTTTATACAGAGCAACCACATTGAGATTATCTGTTCAAAATCAAACCGCTCGTACAGTATCCTAAGTTACAAAACGAGTTCAATTTCAAGCAAGCCAGCGCGCGTGATATCACCGGGAAAAACAATCACGCCCCGCCTCCTGAAGTCTACTAATTTCCCAGGAAAAGCAAAAAATTGAGAAAGAACATACCTCAGATCGCCTAATATGGATTTGTTTCGGAGGAAGAGAATTTGGTGAAATTAGATTTTGAATCAATCGAGTCCCGGAGAGCGAGTGAGACGGAGAAGAGAAGACGGAGAAAGGAGATGATTGAAGTGGTGGAGAAGAGGACGATAGGCGATGAAGAAGAGAAAGGTTCGTGGTGGCTCACTACCGTCACCGGAGGAGAAGGCATATCACGGGCGAAAAAAAGTCCTTTGTGTTAGATTTTTTTTTTTTTTTTAGGGTGTAATTATTTGAGGATAAAATGTGGGTTGGGTCGGGTCATCGGATTTGGATGGGATGGGTGGGTAAAATTGTGGTTGTGTTGGTAATATTATCGATGTATAAGGAGAATCAAGGTATTTCCACAATTTTTGGTATTAAAACAAAATCAAAACTAAAAAAATTATTAGAACGGTGGCAGGTGGCATATATGATCATTTTTTTTCCAAAACTTGGCATTTGACTATTTGAGCCATTTGTTCCCCCGGAGATCGATAGAGGGAGAAGCTCAGAATCATCCCAAGAAACCTCGCCCAACTTATACGGAAAAATTGCTTCCGCTCAATTCTTTTGATCGGGATCTTTCCCAAACTGCTGTAGCGGCGGGGACCACGGTGAGTATAATTGGTCCTTGTAACATGTCTAGGTCTTAAACTAGCCTGTTGCGACTGATAACAACTGGTCCTATGGTCTAGTGGTCAGGACATTGGACTCTGAATCCAGTAACCCGAGTTCAAGTCTCGGTAGGACCTTTTCTTTTTCTCCTTTAATTAGAAGTATGAGTTATACTACCGAGTCGGTCAATAAAGTCTGCATTTTTTTGTTCGACGAACTTTCACCTTTCGCGGTGAGAACCAACGAGAAGAGAAAATTTGCGAAAGGCTCTTCCTTTGACAAGTGTAAAGCCCATGGCAGCTCTATGTTGCTCCACCACCATCATCGTCTCAGGGAAGCTTTCTCCACGGATTAGAACCCATAATCAATTCCCTAGACTCAATCGGTTAAAGAATCAGAAACGGTTGATATTTACAGGGAGAAAGAGTTTGATCGTTGGATCGATCATTGAAGATAGAGAGGCAGCAATTGATGTGAAAAGTGACAGTTTCAAGCCAGAAGAAGAAGAAGAAGATAAGGATTCGGATAGGCTGATGAGTCGAGGAATCAACGCGGCCATAGTTCTCGCCGCCGGTACCGTTGCGGTTACCAAGCTTTTATCTATCGATCATGACTATTGGCATGTAAGCTTAGGATTTTTCTCTCATGTGATTAATTGATTCTTCGATTTCTGCAAAGCTTTCTCCTTTTTGGGATTATACCGAAATTCATATAACCATTGTTTGTTATAATGTCCACTGCTTCTTAGGGTTGGACTCTGTACGAGATACTTAGGTATGCACCTGAACACAACTGGGTTGCGTATGAACAAATTCTCAAAACAAACCCAGTTTTGGCGAAAATGGCCATCAGTGGAATTGTGTATTCTCTAGGAGATTGGATTGCACAAGTAAAAAAAAACTAAAATCCCTCTTAAAAAGGCTTCTCAATTTGAATTCTCTCTGACCATTTGGCTATAAATTTATGCAGTGTTACGAGGGAAAACCGCTGTTTGAGTTTGATCGAGCTCGTGTACTTAGATCAGGTCTTGTTGGATTCACCCTCCATGGTTCACTCTCTCATTATTACTACCAATTCTGCGAGGTAAAAAACAAAAAAAAAATCAATCTTTTTCTGTCAAGATCGGTTGTAATTAACATGTCGTTGATACAATAAGCTGAAGCTATATCCTTTTCGTTTACAAGGCTCTATTTCCTTTTCAAGAATGGTGGGTAGTCCCTGCAAAAGTCGCGTTTGATCAAACCGTATGGTCAGCAATTTGGAACACTATCTACTATACAGTTTTAGGGCTCCTCCGTTTCCAATCCCCAGCTAAGGTTTTCAGCGAAATCAAGACGACATTTTGGCCAATGATCACTGTAATTATCTCTCCTTGCCTTTGTCTCTATAAAAATCATATAAAGCTTAAAGTGAGTCTCTTTTTGACCTTTTTCTAAATGTATTTGTCATAACTTTGTTTGTGCAGGCAGGCTGGAAACTCTGGCCATTGGCTCACTTGGTTACATACGGTGTAATTCCTGTAGACCAAAGGCTTCTTTGGGTGGATTGTATTGAACTCATTTGGGTCACTATACTGTCGACGTGAGTCTTCCTTCATCTTTCATTTTTTGTTTCCAATCTATTTGAACATATTGCGGAGTTTAGTTTCACATACTATCATGAAGAGGAGTTTAGTTTCGATAATATTGTTGCCTGACTTTCATTTTGAATTCTTGAAGTTACTCTAATGAAAAGGCAGAGGCGCGAACATTAGGGGAAACAAGCTCCAGTACACACTCGAGCGAGGTTTATAACTGTTCCTTTTGTTTCAAGAGTAACTCTTCAACATTCAATCTTGAGCATTTGGATGTTTGTCCTGAGTGTTTTTCTAAGCTGCTTTGTTATCTGCAAATACTTGACAGGACTAAGATATCAGCATGTAGATTCAAGATTCTGTAGACTGCAAGCACAAGGTGATGAAGAACATCAAGCAGAGTTTTTTTTTCCTTGTATAGATAGAAACCTAAAACATGTATATATACATTTGATTCACGGATTCCAAGAGAGAGTCAATGTGGCAAATCTATTGTGCAGTACATCAAACACGAATCACCAGCCAAAAAAAAAACAGATTGAGCAGTTCACAATGCTCAGGCATAATAAGGACAAAGTACAGTTTTTCAAGATCAGTTCTCAGAAAGAACATTAAAAGCTAATCTCAAGTCTTGGACTTTTCTTCAGAGAATCTCGGAAGTTGAACGAGTGAGTTCACTCGTGTAACACCTTCTAGCCCCAACCAGTTTTGATCTCCTACAGTTTTCTCATCCCCTGCATCAGTCTCTGTATTCACATTACCGTAAGTCTCATTTTCTTGATCTGATGATGATCTAACTGTGAAGTTTCTTTGTAGACATGGTTCTGATCTTTGGCCATCATCTGACTCTACTGCATTTGTGGCTGAAGAGAAGCCATGTTCATCGTAATCCGACTCAGAATCCATTTTCCCATCAAGAAACAAACACACCACTGCACAATCGTCCATTTTCGAAGTTGGGTACTTCAGTTTCCATTCACGCGCAGCCGAGTTCACCAAGATCCTAGCTGCTGATGCCCGGCTCGAAGCTGAAGCTACAATATCAACCACCTCTTCGTTGCTTAGCACATCCCAAACCTGTTCAATCAAAGCTCACAGATCAGTAAGACCTTTGTCTTGAGGCTCAAAAACTGAAAGGATCATTTGCTTACTTACTCCATCTGAGGCAAGAACAATGAATTGATCTTTGTCAGTAAGAACACGGTGAGTGAACTCGGGTATCGAAATGACTCCATACTCTTTCAGACAAAAATCGCCAAACGCCCTAGCCATGGCCAATCCAGGCGCATCATCAAAAGGTAGCCAAACTCGCGACACCTCTGGCTCGTCTTCCAGCGCAAAGACTCGACCTTTACACCGTTTGATCCTCTCAGCTTCCCCTATCATACCCACAAAAACAGTAACATCATAATTAGACAAACGCATATACGCCAGGGAAAAAGAAAACAGAATGAGAAAAGGTGTTAAGCATACTCGGTAAATCTGGCTTCAGATCAACTGTTAGTTGAGTTGCCACCATAGTATCATTACGGTCTTTCGATCCAAGGATGGCCCGAGAATCCCCAATGTTTCCCATGAAGAGATTACACCCCTGAACAATCAAGAGACAACATCTTAGATCAGAGGAAACATGCTTGAAGCCGAAAAGAGAGCTCTTTTGTGCTCCAGGTTTACCTGTTTGAGAATTGTAACAGCAGTGCTGCCACTACAGAAACACTCCACATTAGGATGAGACCGCAGTTCCTTATCCATGGCTTTAAACGATTTCAAGAAAGCTTCTCCCCACAAGCCTTTTAGTTTATCCTCATCAGATCCTTCTTTAACAGCTTCTTGGACAGCTGATTTGCTTAAATTTCTTCTGAATCGAGTTCCTTTAGAACCATTTTGCTTCGACTGAAGCGTATGAAAGAAAGACTGCAACTTCACAGGCAATGTGTCTCTCACTTTACGAGCAACAAGATGACCATTAGGACCATGACCATCAAATACACCACAGAAGGTCACATCTTCAGACATAAAATCCTACAACGCAATACCAAGCCCCGCTTTATAGTTATCCATATAGTTAGAACTACAAAAGAGAGAGAAGGAATAACTCACTTCCCACACAATCATGGCGTCCTGATTAATACCCTTGCGTCCTTGTTGAGTGAAAATGCAAGAGCTCCTGGTCTTGCTGCTGGTGATGATCCGATTTGGTATAGAGCTCAGGTTTTGCAATGAAACAATGTGGTCTGAAAACGTTCTCTTGGCCCTTTTGCTCACACAACAACCGGTCCCAAGATATGGTCGAGGCACAGGGTTCTCTCCATTGCTCCAGCTGCTGCACGTACTCTTACTACTAGTCGACACACAACCCCCCATTGTTCAATCCCAGCGTAGACGATAAGATCGTTCTATAGACAAAAAAAGACTCTCCTTTTGTACCAAAAGCAGATATGCTTAAGCAGAAAATTTGGTCAAGCAGAGAGCTTTTACATGAGTGCTTCGTTTAATAGTATATACTTCCATATGACCTGAAAACAACAGAGAATAGTTAATTAACTAGTTTTACTGCAGTTTCAGTAAGCCGCAACATGTCGTAAAGAATAGAGTATATATATATATTACTAAATAGACGGTCTTCATTGTTTCTCACTGACACATTACCAGCCTTGGGGAGCTTATTAATCTATGTTCTGGTTTTGTTTATCTCTGTGATTAAATTAATATAAGTAGGACCTACATGAATACTGAAAGGAGTAGACAAGATGAAGAACATAAGTATGGCCATATGTCTAGTACACATGAGTCCAGACCGACTCTCATGGATATCTCTTAGTCGAAACACACAAATTGTTCTGTACATCTTTCTGATAACCATATTTCATATTCTACAGGCGTAAATCATCAATTTTTTGTCTGAAAATCATTTTCTTCTTTTACTTTTTCCAGGTGGAAACTAAACCCATGAGGTAGTTCTTTAATGCTCTAAAGAAAATGGCGTTTATCTGAATACTGAGAACTGAAACATCCTGAAGCAGATCAGAAGAAGTAACCCTAGTTAAATCCAAATTCTCTATAGACTATAGATTTTTCGTTCACTTTCTTTATGGCTGAATAATTCAGGAACTAGACACGTAAATGCAAATTTTGAAGAACAGAGACTAAGCAACAATAAAGCTGCAGTTTTTGGGGCAAAGCTATTCACTTTTTAGGAATCCAATGTAGGTAAAGTGACTCGGGGAAAAGAGAATATTATTTTCCTCTGAAATTTCCCGGAAACCAAACTAGTGCAGAGTGATGAAGAGGATAAAAACAAATGTTTGAGCAAATCACACCGGACAAGACAGAGGCCTTAAACATGTTAACAACGAAAAACCCATAAAGAGAAACAAAACGATTCGAGATCAAATGTGAG
Source organism: Eutrema heterophyllum (assembly GCA_002933915.1). Classification (NCBI taxonomy): domain Eukaryota; kingdom Viridiplantae; phylum Streptophyta; class Magnoliopsida; order Brassicales; family Brassicaceae; genus Eutrema; species Eutrema heterophyllum. Next base: position 614,784 of record PKMM01023770.1, read on the forward strand.
AAATATTAGCGATTTAAAAGCAAAAGAACGCACCTTTGTATTGTGTGGGTGTTTCTGGAAATCAAGAACAGTTGATTCACAGACAAGGAGTGTAAGAAGAGCGAGAGACGGCGAGAGAGAGAGAGAGAGAGTTTACTGAGAAGTAGCTATAGAGAATGGGTGGGATATCATTAATTGAAGAGTGAAAAAAAACACAGGAGAGATAGGAGAGAAACAAACGTTTGTTTTTTTTTTTTCAGTTTACACCAAAGAATTATCTTTTGTTTTCTTTTATGAAAGAGATATAAGAACTGCTTTAGTGCTTTGCTATCACCTTTCTAAATCTCATATACGTTTTTTGGTAAACAAATCTCATATACTTCATAATGAAAAAATGAAAAATGAAAATTTGAATAGTCTCCATCACAAATTTTGTAAATTATACTATTTTAGAATCGTAAATCTCTTGCTGAAATACATACTAATTACCAAAAACATGTGAAAAGCCATGTATTTCTTGCTAGTTAAAATATCTAGTATCTTAGACCCAAAAAAAAAAAAAAAACATTAGTATATACCGTGACTAATCTATTGTTTTCTTTCATCAACTATCTATTTTTCCTATTTCTATTTAAGGCATGTAACAATAGCTAACCATGATTAAAATTGCATTAGAAATATTCAAACTCTAGTCCATCAACTACATGATGAATTTCTCAACTATTCGATTACCATGAGTTGATTAAAAGATTTTCTTTCCATAAATTAATTTTGATATTTTTAGGTTGAAATCTAAACTTGGGTGTATAAACAACTAGCAAAGGCTATTGTATTGTCTTTTTAAAAATTTCTTAAATCCATACAATTTGATTTTTTTTTTTAATATATAAAATTTATGGACATAGAATGAGTTCATTATATAATATCCAAAAAAGAAAAAAATTACATGAGCAGTATACATGTTGGGAAAAAAATAGTAGATGATTTTTCGTGTATGTAATTTTTTTGATTTAGAATAAATATTTGCTTCTAAAACCATGTCGCAAAGGGAAAAAAAAAATTTATTTCGATCAAGTTTTTTTCTTTAGTGTCGAAAGCTACGATGATTAGGAATTTAGGATGGGCCTGAATCTTAGCTTTGATTGCATCACTAACAGTAATACCTGTTTCCCATCACCTACATGATTCACTTCTTTTTATTTCCCAACTTTATTTATTTTAATTTCATGATGTTACTAGTCCAATGATTTTACGCATTTACACAAGTTCTGACTTTTTCAGAATTTGTGTGTGTGTGTGTATGCAATTTAATTTTGCAAGTGACAATTCATCCACTTGGATTTACTCTTTAAACTTTTCCAGTTGTGTTGAAAAATACGTATGTAAATGTGTAATCCTCTTTCGAGTGTTCATACTTTGAGAGTTTACAAATAATTTATTTTTACTTATTTTTCCCTCCTTTGTGTTTCCTAATTAAAGCGACGCGACAATCAAGATGATACAAAATCGATATGTTCTTCTTCCACTTTTTTCTCCACAGCCTAATCCATTTATCTTTCTTTTCAACGTTTATTTGGGTAGATTCTTTTCTATATTGTTTTTTTTTTTGATAAATTCTTTTTATATATTGTTGTTTGAAATAAAGCTTACAAGTTACAACTTTTTTTTTGGGTTATATTGATCGATATTCATTTGCGATGACTTATCAGGTTCTTTTGGCTTTACAAAACATTAAATGTTAAAAATCTTCTTGAAACCAGAACAATTTTTTACCCCGATTATGATATTGATTCAACTTGTGTTTGATTTGTCAATCAGTCTTACTTTGCGGAATTGAAAACTAAAGACACAAGAACACCAAATTGTTCACCCAGTTCCCGTGAGGTACATTTGGGGGTGGAACAAAACCACTATGCTTGCACTAGATCAATGACGGATACAAGTGACTGACTAGCTGTTTATTGATACAACTACCGAAACAAGTACGCGAGCTTGAGTCGAAATCGGTTCTTTATCGAAAGAGGAGAAGGAGACTTTGCGAGTTGCAGCCACTGCAAACCACGCAAGCAACCACCGGAATCGAGCTGCCGCCGATCACCCAAGACAAAGACCTGAAGCTTCACCACCGAAGATCTTCTCTCTCTCCTTTGCTTTGTTTTTCTCTTTCTCTTTCTATTATGTTTCTCGTATCAGTTGTAACGAAGAATACAATGTAGACTTTATTTATATAAGTCGTTGACCTAGGCCAATAAAACCAAGTAAGGCCCAAGCTGTTGTTGTTGCGTTTTATTTAAGCCCATGTGTCTTCAGTCTTTGGCCCATCATCCAGCTCGTACGACGTGTTACTGAGCTTAGACCAAAAATGACAACACTCTATAAATCTCCACCTTTGTCGTTGCTTTGTCCAAATACGAAACCCTAGCCGTAGACACAGCTCAGTCATGGCGACTTCACTGTCTCATCCGACTACTCCGTCGAGAGACTCCCCTGAGCCGATGCTGATTTCAGATTCAGCGCCGCCACTCTCATCGTCGCTTACGCTTCCGCCTCCACCAGCTCCAATCGACTTCAACTCCGACATATGTAAGTAACCCTTCTGACTCTACTCTTCCTGACGTCTCTTCGAGTACACTCCTTGCTTCTAACCCTTGACTCTTCTGACCTCTCTTCTCTGTTACTGAAACAACTCCTAAAGAAATGAAAGAGTATGATGCGCTTAATGCATGTGTCGAGTAAGTCCCCAAACACTGAAACTCATCACTTTCCGACTTCTCTTTTACCAGATCAGTCAATGTCTTTAACCTTTTTGTTGATTCATTTGAGAAACTGACACCGCTCCTCTTTGTACCTTTTGCGAGATGACCCAACCAACATAACCATCGCGCGGTACGTCTCCAGGCGATCAGACTTTGATTCTGAGTCGATCGAGGCACTTCTCGAACGCATTACTAGGTAAACATTTCGTAAGCATATCTGTTGGATTAGTTGTAGTATGAACCTTGTGAATGTGAACCAACCCAAAATCAATTATGATATGATCAAGGCAAGCACTAAGGAGGAGCAGCTCGAACATGTGCACAATGCTGAGCTTGTAGCTGAGGAAGCTAAGCATGAATCAAGCTCGGAGGTGAAGTATTGGATCAGTACAACAACAACAACAATATTTGATCCAGGCATTGCAAGAAAGAAGAACAACAATTGGGTTTGTGAATCATTTGTGTGCTCTTTTTCCCTGTCTTCGTTTTTGTCCCACTGGCTTTTGCGAAGATAGGTTTTTAACGAGGCCAAATGATTCACCATATTTCCAGCCCAATTGTTGTGATCTAAACTCATGGCCCAAGCCCAAGAAGCCCCATTTTCGTGCACATGAAGATCAAAGGCCATGTTTTTGAATTAAAACTTGTTTTTAAATTTCTGTCATTTTCGAGAAGAGTTTATTACTCTTTCTCTCTCCCTCATGCAGCGCTTGTGCTGTTCTATTTAAACTCTTGTGTTTTCATTTTGTAACATCATCCTGGATTGGATCATCAAACAAATAAAATCTCTTTCTCAAATATCAGTCACGAAAATCTCTTTGCCTTCTTGAGAGTGATTCGTTGCCTTTGGCAACATCTTTATCATCTCTCGTTTATCTCTTATGAGCGGTTCGTTGCTGTGCAACATCTTCACCATCTCTCTCTCTCAAAACAGAAGCTATTCCGCAAGCTTTCTGTCTCTATCTCAGTTTCAGCCAGCTTCTTTGTGCCGATTCTAGGGAGGATCATAACAAATTATATCCCTGATGAAATGAATCTTCGTAGCAACGTGCTTTGTACGGTCATGATGCACTGCATTCTTGGCCAAGCATATAACACTCTGAGAATCACAATTCAACTTAAAAGACTGAAACTTGAACCCTAACTCATTGCAGAACTCCCTTAACCACAAACCATCTTTAGAAGCCTCTGATAAAGCCATGTATTCAGCCTCTGTGGTGGATAAAGCCACTACATGTTGCAATGTAGCTCTCCAGCTAACTGTGTTTCCCCCCCCCCCCACCTGAAACACGTATCCTGTTGCTGACTTATGCCTGTCTAGGTCAGTAGCATAATCTGAATCACTGAAACCTTCAATTTCCATTGACTCTGATTTTACGAAAGTAAGGCAAACCTCTGTAGCTCCCTGTAGATACCTTAGAATCCATTTAATAGCTGGCCAATGATCCCTTCCTGGTTTTGACATGAACATGTTAACTAAGCAAACAGCAAAACCCAAATCTGGTCTTGAGCCGATCATTGCATACATCAAGCTTCCTACTGCACTTGCATAGGGAACTGATTCCATTAACCCAACCTCTGTAGCTAACTCCTCTTCAGTCAGACTCTTGAGTTTGAACAATGAATTTGTTGGAGTAACTACTGGCTTACACGTATCCATGTTAAATGTCTTCAAAACTTGTTTAATGTAACTTCCCTGAGACAACTTCAGAACACATTTCTTCCTTTCTCTGATGATTTCCATCCCTATGATCTTTTTAGCTTGTCTAAGATCCTTCATTTCAAATTCTGAGCTTAAGCTTTCCTTCAAAGATTTCACCTTATGTAAATCCTTAGCTGTTATAAGCATATTATCCACATAGAGTAGCAGATAAATGTTATCCTCCACACTAGACCCTTTGAAATACACTCATGGATCCTTAACACTTCTAGTAAACCCATAGGACTTGATGAACTCATTAAACTTGTGGTTCCACTGTCTGGGTGACTGTTTCAACCCATATAATGACCTTTTCAGCAAGCAAACCTTGTCCTCCTAACCTTTATGAATAAAACCTTTTGGTTGCTCCATGTAGATAGTCTCTTCCAACACACCATTTATAAATGCAGTCTTAACATCCATCTGTTCCAATTCCATGTCAAAATTCACAACAACTGATAGCATGATCCGTATTGAGACATGTTTGACTACTGGTGAGAAAATCTCATTATAGTAAATTCCTTCCACCTGTGTGAACCCTTTGGCAATGAGCCTAGCCTTGTACCTTGGTGGTTCCACCCATGGAATTCCCTCCTTAAGCTTGAAGATCCATTTAGACACAACAATTTTCTTATTTGGAGATCTATCAACAATGTCCCACGTATGATTCTTATCCAGTGAGTGTTTTTCCTCTATCATGGCACCATTCCATTTTATCCAGTCTTTACTCTTCTTAGCTTCTGAAACTATCCTTGGTTCATCTAGCTCAATAACTTCTGCACTTGCAAGAGCATAGGAAACATAGTCTCCACTTTCAAACATATGTGGTGGTTTTACAGCACGCCTTTCTCTGTCTCTAGCAAGCAAGTAACCATCCAGATTCTCACTAACCTCACTATCTTTCTGTTATGTACCATACTCTGGATCACTGTCTGATTCATGTCTAACTTCTGCATCTGAAGAATATGATTCTTCTGGAACAGTTCCACCTTGATCAGTATACCCTGAACTGCCTGAAACTCCATCTGCTTGACGTCTTGTGACCCTTCTGCTTGGACCCTTAGGCAACCTTGAACTGATGATAACCTTATGTGTCCTTTCAGACTTAGACTTCTCATTCAATTCAATATCCTTGTACAACTTAGTCTCATCAAACACAACATTTTTGCTGATAGTTGACTTCTGTTTTTCTGGTAACAAGACCGTGTATCCCTTTGTTCCTTGGGGATATCCCATAAATATTCCTTTTATTGCCCTTGGACTGATCTTGTCATGTATAGTATGAACATAAGCAACACATCCAAACCTTCTGAGATGACCATACTCTGCCTTGAACCCGGACCAAACTTCTTCTAGTATCTTGAACTGTAGTGATGCATTAGGAGTTATATTAATCAAATACATTGCCGTAGAAGCTGTTTCTGCCCAAAATTTCTTTTCCAACCCTGCCTCAGCTAACATACATCTGATCTTATCTGCAATAGTTCTAATCATCCTCTCTGAAACCCCATTTTGATGTGGAGTATATGTACAAGTCATGTGCCTCCGGATCCCTGAATCCTTGCATAGCTTGTCCATCTGATTGTTGCAAAATTTCAGACCATTATCTGTCCTTAGACATTTAATCTTCTTTCATGTCTGATTCTCAACTAACAGTTTATATTCTGAAAAATTCTCAAACACTTCATCCTTACCCCTCAAAAATCTGATCCAGACCTTCCTGGAGTGATCATTAATGAACGTAAGAAAATACTTGCAGCCTGACAAACTCTCAGCATTTGCAACTGAACCCCAGAGATCACTGTGAACATATTCCAAGTTTTCTGTTGATGTATGCTTGCCTGTTGGAAAACTTTGTTTGTGAGCCTTTCCTAAAACACATTCTTCACAGAAATCCAACGTGTGAACTTCCTTATCGCTTAGATAACCTCCTTTAACCAGCATATTCATGTTCTTCAAGCTCATGTGTCCCAATCTGGAATGCCACCTATTGCTCAGATTTACCTCAGCTNCCTTACCCCTCAAAAATATGATCCAGACCTTCCTGGAGTGATCATCAATGAACGTAAGAAAATACTTGCAGCCTGACAAACTCTCAGCATTTGCAACTGCACCCCAGAGATCACTGTGAACATATTCCAAGTTTTCTGTTGATGTATGCTTGCCTGTTGGAAAACTTTGTTTGTGAGCCTTTCCTAAAACACATTCTTCACAGAAATCCAACGTGTGAACTTCCTTATCGCTTAGATAACCTCCTTTAACCAGCATATTCATGTTCTTCAAGCTCATGTGTCCCAATCTGGAATGCCACCTATTGCTCAGATTTACCTCAGCTCTTCCCACTGTTGCAGCTTCCCCTTCAATGACTGAACCTTGCAGATAGTATAACCCATCCTTGTATTTGCCAGAGATAACTATCTTTCCATCTTTAGAAAAATTCACAGTGAAATCTTTTCCTTCATAAGTGCCACCTCCTTTCTCTAGCTGACCATACGATATCAGGTTCCTTCCCATTGTAAGCATGTATCTAACATCTGTTAAAACCATAGTATAATTATCTGGATTTGTTATCCAGAGCTTTCCAATTCATTTTATCTCACTGGAAGTATTATTCCCCATTAGTACTCTTCCTCCTTCAAACTCATTTAGTTCAAACAGTAGATTCTTGTCTGGTGTGATGTGGAAGGTACACCCAGAATCAAGAACCCATTCATCCTTTGTATACTTCAGACTTGCTACGTATCATTGGCTGCTCACTTTCTTGAGCTAAATTTGCTGAACTTGAAGATTGTTGAGTTTTCCTTTGTGGACAGTCCTTTTTGTTGTGGCCTTCTTTATCGCAGACCCAACACTCTAACCTTAGGCTGACTATTCTGGTTATTCTTCTTGGACTTTCCATCCTTGTTCTTTCCATTTCACTTGTTGTTTTGACCTTCATATTTCTTTCCTGATTTTCCTTGACTGACATAAAGACCCTCTGCGTTGTTGTTAAACTTTGTCAACAAACCCTTTTCCCTCAGCTCTATTTCCTTAGCCATAGCTGATTGTACTTCAGCTAGTGTCAGTGTTTCTTTCTTGTTTCCATACTTCAATGTGTGCACCAAAGAAGCATATTGTTCTGGTAACCCTGACAACACTTGAACTGCTTGATCTTCATCTGAAACTTCGATGTTTAAGCTTCAAGTTCATCCACCAACCTTAGAAACGCATCCATAATCTCTTCAATACTTTTGTGTTTTTCCATCTTGTAACTGGCGAATCTTTGCTTCAAGTAGATTCTGTTAGGAAGAGTCTTGGTTTGATAATCATCTTCTAATACTTTCCAAACACCAACAACCGTAGTGTTCTTCATTACTTTTTGCAGTACCATGTTTGTAAGGCTAGAACAGATCAGGTTCCTAGCTCTCACATCTCTTTCTTGTCTTTGTTCCTCAGTCAATACTACTTCTGGTTTTGTATCAGAAGCAGATTCATCCTTCTCTTTTCCTTTAACTGTTGATGATGGTGCTTCCCCTGGGATTTCTTTAATCAGTTTCCCGAAACCTTTAAGCTCCAATTGCATCAACATCTTGAACTTCCACATACCGAAATCCCCTTTCCCATCAAACTTCTCCATCTCAAATTTGTGTACAACCTCCATTGTAGCTACGCATTGTAACACACACTTTCCAGAGATTCACAAGAACTTTCAACAATCACTTCAAAACAACACACAACCTCAATAAACCTTGAATCTTGAAATCAGATCACAACGCACTTGATTACTTGGACCGTAATCCCTCGTGCGCTTTAACATGGCGCTCTGATACCACTTTGTTAAGAATCTTCTTGAAACCAGAACAATCTTTTACCCCGATTATGATCTTGATTCAACTTGATTTTTAATTGGTCGATTAGTCTTACTTTGCAAAATTGAAAACTAAAGACACAAGAACACCAAATTGTTCACCCAGTTCCCGTGAGGTACATCTGGGGGTGGAACAAAACCACCATGCTTGCACTAGATCAATGACAGATACAAGTGACTGACTAGCTGTTTATTGATACAGCTACTACCGAAACAAGTACGCGAGCTTGAGTTGAAATCGGTTCTTTACCGAAAGAGGAGAAGGAGACTTTGCGAGTTGCAGCCGCCGCAAACCACGCAAGCAACCACCGGAATCGAGCTACCGCCGATCACCCAAGACGAAGACCTGAAGCTTCACCACCGAAGATCTTCTATCTCTCCTTTGCTCTGTTTTTCTCTTTCTCTCTCTATTCTGTTTCTCATACCAGTTGTAACGAAGAAGACGATGTAGACTTTATTTATATAAATCGTTGACATGGGTCAATAAAACCAAGTAAGGCCCAAGCTGTTGTTGTTGCGTTTTATTCAAGCTCACGTGTCTTCAGTTTTTGGCACATCATCCAACTCGTACGACTTGTTATTGAGTTTAGACCAAAAACGACAACACTCCACGCTAAATCTATGGAACTAATGTCAGTATCGATAGATGTCAAAAATAAATGTTAGTGTCGATATAGCTTTATGATATTTATCTGTTTGACTCGCACTACAAATTTTGTAGTAAGAAAACCAAAAAAGAAGAGACATGACTTGTGAGCATGATAAAAGTCTCTAAATGTATACAAGTAATCACAATTTCCCCAATTTTCCCGTGTTGACAAAGCTTCACGGATTTTGACACTTACATTGTTTTCTCGATTTCCACCCCCACAACATTTAAAACCATTTAATTAACCAATCTCAACTTTTTATTGTCCACTTTTCAAGTTCTAGAAATAATCATACTCCATGTCATCGAAGATATCAATATAAGGCTAAATCGGTCATATTGTACATTGATGTAGTAATAGAAAATAAAGCAATTTTATCAATGGAAAAAACGAGAATACCATACAACAACTGTATATTAAACTTTTCGTTAAACAATGTGTCGTTATATCATACTATATCATAAGGGCTATGAGATGATTCATCATTTATTATTTGGAGACGACAGCTTGTTTACGTGTAAGGTGGAAGAAGTGCAATGCAATATGATCCAAAAAATCTTTCAGGTTTATGGTAAAACGATTGGTCATGTCATTAATTTCAATAAATTTTCTATTACTTTTGGTGTTTTGGTCGGGGAGGATCTGAAGATTATGGCTAAGTCCAAACTTGGAATTGAGAAATAAGGGGGTGCTGAGACTTATCTAGGGCTGCCTGAATGTTTTAGTGGGTCAAAAGTGGAGATGTTAGCCTATATTCAAGAAAAGATGAAATCTCGGATGACAGGGTGGTATGCTAGACAGTTGTCTCAAGGGAGAAAAGAAGTACTTCTCAAATCAGTGGCCATGACGATGCCGGTTTTTGCTATGACCTGTTTCAAATTGCCTAAGGTTACTTGTGAGAAGTTATCTAGTGCGATGGCCCAATATTGGTGGGGATCAGTTGAGAATAAGAGGAAGATTCACTGGCTTAGTTGGGAGAAGCTTTGCATCCCCAAATTCCAAGGTGGATTAGGTTTTAAGGATATCCAAGTTTTCAATCAAGCTTTATTAGCAAAACAGGCGTGGCGATTGTTACAAGATGTTGATTGTCTCTTTTCCAAGTTCATGAAAAGTAGATATTATAATGAAGAAAGTTTCATCACATCTTCTATTGGTTCCCGCCCATCCTTTGCTTGGAGAAGCATTCTGTTTGGAAGAGATTTGCTCAAAAAGAGACTAAAGCCGATGGTGTGAAATGGGTTGTCGTTGAGAGTCTGGACAGATTTATGGATTAAAGATGGGGTTAGTCTTAGAACTCCTCTTATGATGAACATTTTGATCGACTTGGAGCTGAGAGTTGGAGATTTGATTGATCAGTCTTCTTGTGATTGGAATCAGAGTCTGCTGCTTTCTCTTTTCTACTAGAGAGATGTTGATCTAATCCTTAGCATCAAACCAATAACTTCCTCAGAAGATTTATGGTGTTGGCTTCATAATAAAGGTGAAGAGTATTCAGCAAAATCAGGTTATTGGTTAGGTAATCATGAAAAGAATCTTGAGATTCTTATAAATGCAATGATGAAGCCTTCTCTTAATACCATTAAAGATCATATTTGGCTCATTCAAGCTCCTACAAAAATCAAGAATTTCATATGGAAGGTGGTGAGTGGTGCTATTCTGGTAGCAGATAAGATCATTGCCAGAGGTAGGAAAGCTGATTCTAGATGCCAAGTTTGTGGTCTTGAGGGTGAATCTTCAAATCATGTTCTGTTTACATGTACTCGTGCCAGACAAGTGTGGGCTGCCTCAAGTTTCCCTTTCCCGATTGCAGATTTTGACGTAGAATATGTTTTTGAAAACATATTATATCTTCTTTCGTGTGGGAAAAATAACATTTTACCTTTAGAACTAAGGCGTAGCTTCCCCTGGTTTTTATGGCTGTTATGGAAGAATAGAAATTGTTTTCTTTTTGAAGGAAATATCTTTAGGGCAGATGAAATAGTGAGCAAAATTTTAGATGAGGCAAATCAATGGTTCCTTGCTCAATCCCTGGATAAAGTAGCTGAAGGTGGTTTAGTGATTGAAGGAAGGAGTGAAAAGATAAGTTTGGGCTCCTCCTCCTTCTTCTTGGGTTAAATGCAACATTGGCTCGTCTTGGGATAAAGTTAAGATGGTTGGAGGTGCTGCTTGGGTTTTAAGAGATGTCACCGCGAAAGTTATTCTCCACAACAGAAGATCTTTCAAACCTGTGAGAAATGCAGCAGAGGCAAAGTTAAGCAGTTGGTTATGGGCTATTGGGAGCATGACAAGCTTAAGAGTCTCTAATATTCTTTCATTCTAATATGATGATAGCCACTTTTTAAATCAATCTTAGAAAATACACTAGAGCCATGAAATTCATCAAGCATATCATCTAATCTAGGTATGGGATGTCGATACTTCACCGTGATATTGTTGATTGCTCTACAATCAACGCACATACGCCAGTTGCCATCTTTCTTTGGCACGAGCAGAACTGGTACATCACAAGGGCTCATGCTCTCTCGGATATGACCCTTCTCCATAAGTTCATTGACTTGTCGTTGCAACTCCTTAGTCTCCACAAGGTTCGTTCTGTATGCTGGACGGTTTGGAAGTGAAGCTCCTGGCATGAAATCAATCTGATGTTCAATGCCTCTAATTGGTGGCAGCTTCTTTGGATTGTCCTTAGGGAA
>PKMM01023860.1:0-22129 GCA_002933915.1 Eutrema heterophyllum
TTTGAATTTTTTTTTTTACTATTTAACTAATTGTAACTATTTTTAATCATTTCTAATTTTATTGGAGTTTTATTTTTATAACAAAAATGGCACTTGGACATTGCGATCAATGAGACGGTGAATAGGCAATTTAAACTGAAGGCAAAAGTTTGGCTCAACAATACCGTCTCCGATTGGAAGAAGAAGTGGAAGGTTGAAGGCGATAAGGCGAAGCACCCATTCATGTCTTCCCAAGTTTGGAACGGCTTGAAGACCTATTGGACAAATCCGCATTCGCAGCAAGTGGCAGCTAAGTGTTCGGCTTCTGGAAACATTGTCGGTCCAGACGGTCTTTCGGCGGTTATGCCACATACTTCGGGTCAAAGGTCTTTTGCAGGAAAGCGCCTTCAAATGGTATGATTTTTTCGGTTACACTACAAGAAAACTGCGTTTTGGCGACTGTAAATGGCGACTAATTATTTAGTCGCTAAAGGTTGCGACTAATTAGCGACTACTTTCCGACTATTTGGCGACCAATAAAGTTTAGTCGTAATTGAGTCGCTGTTTTACGATCAAAGTACATAGTCGCTATAATAGTCGCTATTTTACGACTAATTTACGACAACATTTCATACGGGATATACTAGTCGCGTAATAGTCGCTAAATGAGCGCCTATTGGGCGACTATTTCGGCGGGTCGCATTGTAGTCGGTAAACAGTCGTTAAATACCGGTGGAAAACACGTGTAATTCGTTTTGGGGTTGGTGTGCCGGTTTTATGCGACTACAATATGTAGTCGCCTTTCAGACGCCGTGTAGTCGCTATGTAGTCGCCAGAAATGTCTATATAAGCTAAATTCACCCAATTTCTTCTCCTCATTCGATCTCAAAAACAAAAAAAAAAACCAATAACAAAAAAATTCAGTTTTTATTAGTTAAATAATGTCGGGAAATTACAATTATAGTAGTTTCAGGGAGTGGATGTATAAGAGGTTCGATGAAGAGACGGAAAATTTCTCATCAAATAGCCAGCCTCTAACAAGTTTTTATGCCCTTGTAGTGTTTGCAAGAACGAGAAATTTATCCCGGGGACAAGAATTTGGAATCATCTTTATAGCAGAGGATTTATGCCAGATTATTATGTTTGGTATAAGCATGGAGAAGAAATCAATACGGATTTAGGATCGAGTTATGTTGATACGACGTATATAAGTGGGAGTGAAGAAGTGGGTAATGTAGTAGAAGATAGATATGTGGATATGGTGAATGATGCATTTCGTCATAACGTGAGTTTTGATAACTATCATCCGGATGGTAGTTATCAGAATGTAGAAGAATCGGTACGTAACCATTCAAAGAAATTCTACGACTTGTTAGAAGATGCAAATAATCCATTATACGATGGTTGTCGTGAAGGTCACTCGCAGTTATCCTTAGCTGCTCGAGTCATGCAACATAAGGCAGGATATAATATGAGTGAAAAGTTAGTGGATTCGGTTTGCGGAATCTTGACAGACTATTTACTAGAAGGAAACAAGTCAACCGGTTCACATTACGATACAGAAAAATTGATGCACAATTTAGGTCTCCCATATCGTACAATTGATGTTTGCATTAACAATTGTATGATCTTCTGGAAAGATGACGAGAAGGAAGATAAATGTCTGTTTTGTGGTGCACAAAGATGGAAGCCTAAGAACAACCGACGTAGAACTAAAGTACCATACAGTCGTATGTGGTATCTACCTATTGCTGACAGATTAAAGAGAATGTATCAGAGCGAGAAGACTGCAGCGGCAATGAGATGGCATGTCGAGCACCAAGCAAAGGAGGGAGAAATGGATCATCCTCCTGATGCGGCGGAGTGGAGATATTTTCAAGATCAAAATCCCCGGTTTGCCGAAGAACCCCGTAACGTTTATCTTGGATTATGTACAGATGGGTTCAATCCATTTGGCATGTCTTGTAATCATTCGATGTGGCATGTGATCTTGACGCCATATAATTTACCCCCGGGTATGTGCATGAATACAGAGTATTTATTTCTTACAATTCTGAATCATGGGCCAAATCATCCGCGACCTAGTCTCGATATCTTCCTCCGACCTCTTATTGAGGAGTTAAAAGAGTTGTGGTCTAATGGCGTCGATGCATACGATGTGTCCTTGAAACAAAATTTTAATCTAAAAGCAGTGCTGATGTGGACGATAAGCGACTTTCCGGCGTAAAGCATGTTATCCGGATGGACAACCCATGGTAAATTGTCTTGTCCAGTTTGCATGGAAGATACAAAGTCTTTTTATCTACCTAATGGAAGGAAGACGTGTTGGTTTGATTGTCACCGAAGATTTCTTCCTCATGGTTATCCACTGAGGAGGAATAAAAAAGACTTCCTAAAGGGAAAAGACGCTTCGAGAGAGTATCCACCTCCGTCTTTGACAGGTGAGAAATTTTATTTTGAGCGGTAGGCTGGTGTAAATCCATCGAAAACAAAGGATGTTGGTGGAAACGGTCACGAAAAGAAGAAGCCGGGCTATGGGAAGCAACATAACTGGCACAAGGAAAGCATATTCTGGGAGCTGCCGTACTGGAGGGACCTCAATCTCCGTCATTGTCTTGATGTGATGCATATAGAGAAGAATTTTTTTGACAACATCATGAATACTCTTATGAGTGTGAAGGGTAAATCGAAAGACAACATCATGTCAAGATTGGATATAGAACGATTTTGTTCTTGGCCACACTTACATATTGATAGTGAGGGTAAAGCTCCTTTCCCATCCTTCACATTGACAGAAGAAGCCAGAAAAAGTTTACTGGAATGTGTGAAACATGCGGTTAAGTTCCCAGATGGTTATTCGTCAGACTTAGCTACTTGTGCTGATATGGACAACCAAAAGTTTTCAGGCATGAAGAGTCATGACTACTATGTTTTTATGGAGTGGTTACTTCCATTTATCTTTGCAGAACTCCTAGACCGGAATGTCCACCTTGCGTTATCAGGTACTAATTACGACTATTTCTTTAAATATGATTATAGTTATTTATATAGTAACCTCATGCAATTTTCACGTATATTGTAGGGGTTGGAGCATTTTCCGGGACTTATGTTCGAGAACTTTGCATAAAAGTCGTGTTCAAATTCTAAAACAGAACATAGTTTTAACCCTATGCAATTTAGAAAAGATCTTTCCACCTTCATTTTTCGATGTGATGGAGCACCTGCCTATACATCTCCCCTATGAAGTTGAATTAGGAATCCCTGTTCAGTATAGGTGGATGTATCCTTTTGAAAGGTTTTTCAAAAAGTTGAAAGGGAAAGCAAAGAACAAAAGATATGCGGCAGGATCGATTGTTGAATCATATATCAATGACGAGATTGCTTATTTCTCAGAGCAATACTTTGCCGCGAATATACAAACGAAATCAAGGTAAATGCTAAAATCAATCACATCATGTCCACTTTGCCATTTAATCTGTATACACATGCTATGTATTTTAATGTGAAATCAAGGTAAATGCTAAAATCAATCACATCATGTTTTGGCATTTGTTACTCATTTGGTCAGCTTAACAAGATTCGATGAATGTGAAGTCCCCGTATATCATGTCCCTGGAGTACCTTCTATATTTACTCACGTATGCCGTCCAAGTGGAGAAATGCATGAAATATGGCTCTCAGAGAGAGATTATCAATGTGCACATGCATATGTTTTACGAAATTGTGACTATTTTCAGCCAATTGAGAGGTATATAAGTTGGAATCGCTCCCAATTTGTGTTTTAATATATATAATCTTTGTTTAATTTCTCATATTTGTGTTGGTCTTGTGTAGTATGTTCGAGGAATTTATTCTGCAAAATATCCAGGACTTTCCGAAAAAGAACTCGCCGCGAAAAGAGCTGACGAATATCATTTATGGGTGAAAGAATATGTATGCCTCAAAAATATTCATAACTATGCATATATTTATACGTATATATATTTACGCTATTTTTTATATATATATGCAGGTTACTTACTGGAACGCCATGAATCCATTTCCTACTTGGGTTCAAGAGATAGTGGATGGACCTTTGAATAAGGCCAAAACCTGGCCAATGTATTTTACAAGAGGCTATTTGTTTCATACGCAGAATCACGGCGCTGGACGAAAGACATGTAACTATGGGGTCTGTGTTAAAGGTGAAAATTACACTGATGCATCCGATGCAGCTGATTTCTACGGGACCTTAACTGATATCGTAGAACTCGAGTACAAGGGGATGGTCAATTTGAGAATCACACTTTTTAAGTGTAATTGGTATGACCCTGTTATTGGTAGAGGCACTCGGAGGAGCAATGGTGGCGTTGTAGACGTTCTTTCATCAAGAAAATATAATAAATATGAACCATTTATTCTAGGTACGTATTTATGTATATATTTATATATAGCATTTTATTAATGTCGATATACATATCTATAACTTATATATACGTTTTTATATTGCAAACAGCCTCGCAAGCGGATCAAGTTTGTTATATTCCGTACCCATATACAAAGAAACCGAAGCAGTTGTGGCTCAATGTTCTAAAAGTGAATCCGAGGGGAAACATTTCAGGGGAATATGAAAAAAAAGAACCGACTCTTTTGCAAACAGAAAATGATGATGCTGTATTGATAACAACAATTGAAGATCTCGTACTCGACAATTTCGTACAAGGAGACCCAATAAACCTCGATTACGATGTCGGAGATGCATAACCAGAAGATGAATTTCGGTGTAATTTGTATTGGTATTTACCAGTAGGCCATAGTCATTAATTGGTATTTATCACACAAAAATATTATTAAGTCAGCAGAAAATATTTAAAAAAAAAATATTTCCGTCTTCACTAGGATTCGATCCGATCTGTGGGGTGCTTGATCAAAGAGTAGGAGAATTAGCAATAGGCTAGAATCATTCATTGGTTATTATCACACAAATTAATTATTAAGTCTTCTTCGTCTGCGATAAAAAAAAAATACTTTACCATTTTAGTCTTCTTCATCTGCGATTAACTCCAAAACCCTAAGTGCTCTTTGATTCATCTTCGCCTTCCCCTTTTGCTCTCATCTTCGCCTTCGATCGATTCCCCTTTGATTCATCTTCTTCGATCTTCTTCTTCGTAGTATCCTTTTGATTCATCTTCTTCGTATCCTTTTGATTCATCTTCTTCGATCGCCTTTCAATCTCTTCTTCGCCTTTCAATTTCTTTTATTCCTCACAAACTTTCCGGCGAGTCTCAAAGAAGACCACACAATGCCGGCAGAGAAGAGCAAAGGAGGATGGAAGAGAAGATTCGTTCCCAACGTTTCTTAGAGAGCCGGAGTGTCCAATACTTCGTCGCGAACACCGACTCCTCTACCGCCGCAGTACAACTTCATGCCGCCGGCCCAACTTCCGAATCAGTCGTCAACACCTCAAGTCCCCGTGAACGCTCAACCGTCATCGTCAGCACTAAATTTCCGGAGCTTTCCACCGCCACAACAACTATTCCATGACTCGATGCCTCAACACCGTGGAGAAGAATTACATGCGGATGAAAAACATGGTTAGCAGCGTGAGGACTAGTTGAGAGCGACCTAATTGGATCGGCGACAATCTCTGGAAAACGATGACAGACTACTCGGACACTGAAGAAGCAAAGCAAAGGAATCTCACCTATTCCAATGCTCGTATGTCTGACCGTAACGGTCTCGGTCCTCACATCCACTTATCATGGCCAAAGTCGTATCAACAAATCCAATCCGAAATGGTTAGTAACTTTTCATAATCCTTTTTTTCTTGTCATAATCCTTGTGTTTTGTCATATTATGTTGTTACTTGGTTGTTGCTTGTATTATGTCATAATCCTTGTTTTTTTTGTAACATTGCAAGAAGAGGAATTGGGAAGACCGATTAGTCTTGGTGAGATTTTCAAAAGGACACATACAAAGGCAGATGGTACGTATGTCGATAGGAAGGCGGAGAAAATTGTTGAAACATATGAGAAGAAGGTGCAAGAGAAGTTGTCTGAGCTCGGGACAGAGACTTCAGAAGTTTCCGACGGTGCGTCGTGACCTCGAGAGCTAACAACAGATGAATATACGTCAATCTTTCTTCAGGTAAAGTAACATTTTTTCAGAGTCCACATTTTTATATAGTCTTGGATTTTTTCATGGTCTTGACATACATGTTTTTGTCTTGCTTTTCGCAGGCCACTAAGATAGATTCATGAGGAACTCCTTATGGAGTTAGAAGCCTGAAGGAGACTCTTCTCAATGGCAAGCGCAAGCAACTCGGAGACTCTTCATCTTTTGTTGCACTGCAAGAGCAACTGAAGGAAGCTCAACGGAAAATTGAAGAGCAGGCTGCTTATAATGAACGGCGTGATGCTGAGATTGCTGCCCGTGAAGCAGAGCACTCCAGAGCTGCGGCTGAGCAAAAGGACAAGCTCGAGCACTTCTCCTTGGTGGAAAAGTACATGAGACAAACTAATTCGCGGTTTCTAGACTTCGTGGCATCTCATTCAACTCCAGCAAAAACCGAAATGCTTCCATCAGCCACTCTACCAGATCCAAGTACCATATCT
The DNA here is from genome assembly GCA_002933915.1 of Eutrema heterophyllum. Classification (NCBI taxonomy): domain Eukaryota; kingdom Viridiplantae; phylum Streptophyta; class Magnoliopsida; order Brassicales; family Brassicaceae; genus Eutrema; species Eutrema heterophyllum. The sequence continues at coordinate 6,573 of PKMM01023860.1, forward strand.
TAGGTCACTAATCCCTGTTTTTTTTTTGTGAACTCGAACTCATGAACTTGTTGTTTTTGTTTATGTTTTGGCTTTTGTGAACTCATCAACATGTTGAATATTTGTAATGAAATGTTATTTTCAGTAAAATGTCTTTACTTTACTTTTGTAGCTTTAACTTTGTAACATAGGTTATTTTGAAACCATTTGAGAAACAAAACAAACACGATTCAGTCATACCAAATAGTCGCTGAAGAATAGCTGAGTAGTCGCAACATATTTACATCAGCAAAGCTTGATGTCCCAAATAGTCGCCAAATAGTCGTTTAATTAGTCATAGAATAGTCGGTGAATAGTCACTGAATTTAACGACTATTTAGTGACTAACACTATCCGACTGCATCTTACCCATTCTATAGTCGTAAAGTAGTCGCAAATTTTGCGATTACAATTGCGACTACTGAACGACTATTGAACGTCTACACTGTTCAGTCGTAAAGTAGTCGCCATTTGGCGACTATATGTACGACTACACACTTTAGCGACTAAATATTAACGACTATAGGTTTGAGTCGCTATTTAGTCATATTACAACTTTTAGCGACTATTGTGCGACTCCTTCTGCAGTCGCCAAATCGTTGTATTCATGTAGTGTTAATTTCTATTTTTGTGTTTTTGTTATTAATTAAAATTAACCATTAACCGTTTAATTTCTTTTTGAATGTCGTTTTGTTAGGCAAACGGAGGTGAACTTCCTCCAATGACCAGAGTTTTTGAGGAAACTCACGAAAAGAAAGACGGCTCTTTTGTGAATCCTCGAGCGGAGAAGGTCTACAATGACGTGCAAGCAAAGATAGCCGAGCGTCAAACTCAGTTCTCTCAGCAGCTATAACCTGGCGGTAGCTCGGTCCAATCCATGGCGGCTTTGACCACAACCTAGATGGACGAGATATACGAAGAGGTAATAATAATCTAATTATAGTTTTACGGAATTATTTCATATTCAATTTATGAAATTTATCGTTTTTTTAAAGGTTGCCTCGAAGAAAAAGGGCAGAGTTTTAGGATTGGGATCGATCCAAGATAGTGTCGTCGCTTCGTCTTCCTCACGTCATCCGTTCAAGAATCCGGTTCAGTTGCGGAACGAGTTGAAGACCGCCCACTTCGAGATCAGCACTTTGCAGGCGAAGCATGTGGTATACGATGAGAAGATCCAACTATACGACAAGACGATCAACTCGTACAACTCTCTCTTCGATATTCTTGCCGAGAGTAACCCCGATTTGGCGGCCGCACTGAGGCAGCAGCAGCAGCAAGCATCGACATCGGGCCAGACTGATCCGCTCGCGCAACATCGAGCGGATTTGGAGCGGAGAACGGACGTGGAGCTTTTTGATGAGTTAGGTATTAACCTAGACGATTAAAATTAGTATTTGGAATTTTATTTATAAAATTTTAATTTATAATTATAATTTTATTTAATTATTAATTTATATTTTTAATTATTAATTTAAAATTTTTATTATTAATATAATAAATATTTATATATATATATACCTTAGTATTTACATCGCATATGTTTTACGCGATTTTACATCGATCCAGGTTTACGACCACTTTACATCGACTCAGTTTTACATAGCTTTTCCAACGCATTTACATTACCACATTACGACGGCTTGCCGATACAAAAATTCGACAATTCGATGTAAAATCGTCGTAATTTTACAACCATTTAACAACGATAGACCATCGACCTTATTTTCGTCGTAATTTCGATGTAATGTTATGACGGTCTTTTTACGACGGTTTTACGACGATTCTTATACGTCAATATTTGCGATGATTTTACGACGATTCTTGAGTAACGACGATCATTTTACGACGATTTGGATTCGTGGCTTATCCGTCCCAAAGCCTATTTTACATTGATTTTACGACGATTCTGGCCGTTGTTAAAGGCGTGTTTTCTTGTAGTGAATTGGGATACTATCAAATGATTAAATGACTAATTGTATGATGTTTTATGTAAAAATGATTTGACGCTAAGTAACTATAAAAAATTGGGTATGTGATTATGGATATTCGGAAATTATAAACCAACATAAATATTAAGATATTTATAAACCATATTTGATTTTAACATTTTGATTAATATATTATGTAATTTTTCTAAATATTGTGTATATATATATACATCAAGTAGATATAAAACCATTAAATACAATAAATATTAAAAATTGATTTTTTATTTTATTTTGTTAATTATAAAATTAAATGAAAATTTTTGATATAGCCGAGTTTTCTTGTAAATATGTCAGTAAACATAAAATAAAATTCTGTGCGAAGCACGGATTAGCCATTAGTAGAAAACAAAAAGTAGAAAAGACACAGCGAGATGGAGAGCACTAAGTTTGATGTTCATGACGCCATCAAAACTCAAAGCTCATATTTTAGTGAAAATGTGAAAGATGCATAGGCGGACCTTGCTCCAGTCAATGAAAAGCTGAGGATAATTTGTAATTAGTGTAGAACTCGAATGCTAATTGTAATATTGATCGTTGACATTTTGTATTTGGACAGCCTGTAAGATCGAGATTGTCTCGTGATTGATATTTCCTTTTCTTAAATAATTTTCATACATATTATAATTATTGGTAAATACGTATGTATTACAACTAGCATCGCCATTCACAAATAGTGAGAAGCACTAAAAGTTAATAATTACATTCATATACTCAAAAAATCTCCCCGGCAATTCTCAACATGGATTCAGATTCGGAGTCGAAACTCAGATTACTCATTTCTCAACTATCGTCGGTCGAATTGATTAGGGAGTCGGAGTGGAAGATCATGTCACTTATTACTCAAATAACCTCTCTCGTCACCTCTCTCGATATCGGTTCGCAGCCGAAGCCAGAGTCGGAGCTGATGTCGCTCAGTATTATGAGTGCATGTTGGAAACACGTTAGAGAATTGAGATACTCTCAAATGATTAAATGACTAATTGTATAATAATTTATGTGAAAATGATTTGACGCTAAGCAACTATACAAAATTGGGTATGTGATAATGAATATTCGGATATCATATACCTACATAAATTTTAAGGTATTTACAAACCAAATTTGATTTTAAAATTTTGATTAATATATTATGTAATTTTTTCTAAATATTATATATATATATATCAAGTAGAGATAAAACCATTAAATACGATAAATATTAAAAATTGATTTTTATTTTATTTTGTAAAATATAAAATTTAATGAAATTTTTTGATAGAGCCGAGTTTTCTTGTAAATATGTCAGTAAACATAATATAAAATTCTGTGCGAAGGGCCGATTAGCCCCTAATAGAAAACAAAAGTAGAAAAAGACAGCGAGATGGAGAGCACTAAGTTTGATGTTCATGACGCCATCAAAACTCAAAGCTCATATTTTAGTGAAAATGTGAAAGATGCATAGGCGGACCTTGCTCCAGTCAATTAAAAGCTGAGGCTAATTTGTAATTAGTGTAGAACTCGAATGCTAATTGTAATATTGATCGTTGACATTTTGTATTTGGACAGCCTGTAAGATCGAGATTGTCTCGTAATTGATTTTCTTTTTCTTAAATAATTTTCATACATATTATAATTATTGTTAAATATGTATGTATTACAACTAGCATCGCCATTCACAAATAGTGAGAAGCACTAAAAGTTAATAATTACATTCATATACTCAAAAAACCTCCCCGGCATTTTTCAACATGGATTCAGATTGGAGTCGAAACTCAGATTACTCATTTCTCAACTATATATCGTCTATCGAATTGATTAGGGGGTCGGAGTGGAAGATCATGTCACTCATTACTCAAATAACCTCTTTCGTCAACTCTCTCGATATCGGTTCGCAGCCGAAGCCAGAGTCAGAGCTGATGTCGCTCACTATTATGAGTGCATGTTGGAAACACGTTAGAGAATTGAGACACTCTCAAATAATTAAATGGGTATGTGATTATGGATATTTGGAAATCATAAATCTACATAAATATTAAGATATTTACAAACCAAATTTAATTTTAAAATTTTGATTAATATATTATGTATTGTTTTCTAAATATTGTATATATATATATATACATCAAGTAGATATAAAACCATTAAATACGATAAATATTAAAAATTATTTTTTATTTTGTGAAATATAAAATTTAATGAAATTTTTTGATATAGCCGAGTTTTCTTGTAAATATGTCAGTAAACAGAATATAAAATTATGTACGAAACGCGAATTAACACCCTAGTAGAAAACAAAAGTAGAAAAAGACAGCGAGATGGAGAGCACTAAGTTTGATGTTCATGACGCCATCAAAACTCAAAGCTCATATTTTAGTGAAAATGTGAAAGATGCATAGGCGGACCTTGCTCCAATCAATGAAAAGCTGAGGCTAATTTGTAATTAGTGTAGAACTCGAATGCTAATTGTAATATTGATCGTTGACATTTTGTATTTGGACACCCTGTAAGATCGAGATTGTCTCGTGATTGATTTTTCATTTTACTAGGAATTTGCTAGGATTTCTAAAGTGACTTTTTGTCGTCTTTGGGTTCTCGAACTTGGAACACGTATACTGTGTATAGTCTACCCTCGTACAACCTACACATCTACAACCTTAGTACTCGGATGGTAGCTTTCATCTCCGCCCGCGCAAAAGATTAGTGATTATACTCAAAGGTTGTTTATGCTCACAACTCCTCCATAAGTATAGTTTTAAAATCTTGTGACGGTTTTGCTCGTCTACCCTAGGTCAAGTGATTAGATTCAGTGATTTCGTAGTTCTAAAACACCTAATATCAGTTGCATGGAGATCAATCAAGCAAACATGCATTAAACGAAAGGATAGAACGAAGAACCCTAATCGGTATCCTAGTCTAAAAACCTAGACAAAAGTCGAACCATGAGAGCCCCTTTGAAACCCTATACCCAAGAAGGAGATTACTCAGACATATCTGGGGTAATCATAATCAATAAATTCAATAGAAAACAATATGTAAAAAGGATGAAGAAAGCTTCTCTATCGAAGAACACGAATCAAGAATCCTTTGCTCCAAACCAAAAGAAAACAAGTGCAACAGTTGCACTTCTGCCTTCAAGCGTGATAAGAGTTCTGTATTCTGGTCTAAAAGACCTAAGATATGTATTTATAGAGGTATTATACGTTTAGGGTTTGAGGAGAAATGACGGTTTTGGCCTCGGGTGAAGAAATTACTTGATTTGGTCGTGACGAGTGCTGGCCGCGGGTGCGGGTCTTCTGGCCGCGGCGAAGAGGTGTTTGGCCATGGGTGGAGAGTCTCCAGGGGCGGCGGAATGGTGCTTGGCCGCGCCTCCAGCTTCTCCAGTCGCGGTGGCCTTCTTCTTCGTGGCAGCTTCATTTTCCTTCAGTGCTTCGGGTATATTTAAGGATCCAACCATTGGATTACCTCCAATCCAATTGCATTTGAAAGCTGGTTGTCTCTAATTTGTTGTGTCATAATTCGGGGATGATCGGACGGTGAAAAGGTCTTCTTTGATTGCGCGAGACTTCTTGACGGTTCAAGTTTATCCAAAAACGTACTTTTGCTCCGAAATGCACTCTTTTATCCCGAGTTACCTGAAACGTCTTTCAAAACTCTAAAACATGAAAATCACTTGAAAACCTTTGAAAACAGAGTTAAAACACCTGCAAAAGATATGAGAGTGATCCATAAAAATGGTCAAAAACCGGTGTTATCAACTCTCCCAGACTTAGACTTTTGTTTGTCCTCAAACAAAACAGAAATCTAAACTCGGAAAGAGGTTTTTGAAAATATATGAACTAACAAAATTCTCAATGACCGTCCTTCTAAACCATAACCAACGTAATGCATCAATCGGGCTTAGTCTAGAAAATTCTCACCAAAGTACTACAACATTAGTCCACGGTATCCGTCATGCGAAAATCTAACCACTTAGATTCTAACTTCCAGTCAACTAGCTCTTGACATCCATTAATGATTGTGTGGTTCCTATAAAAAATTCTAAACAAGACAAATCGAGGCTAGGCATTAAGGGCTTTTTAGAGGTGAGGTTAAAAGTGTTTTGGGTTACCGTATTTTCTTCGGAGGATGCTAGATATTATGCAAAACAGCAAGAGAGTATGGAGCTGTTGATATCCACAGTTTCAAGTCACTTCCTACTCGCATAAGTGTAATTGCAAACCTCTCCTTCTTCGGGACTTTTCTCCCTTTGACATAACTTTTCTGCCGTTCCCCCAGACTTAGATTTTTCTCCGGGCAATTATTTGGACGGCTTCTTACTCCCCATACACGAAACATGGTCGCCTTGGTATATATAAATATCGACTAGTCTAAGACTCTTAGGCTTTTATTTCCTTTCCTTTCGATATATTATTGTTATTTTGTTTTTTTTATTTTTTTTTGAAAGGGGAAAAGCCTTTAGACGGGAGTCTTAGAGAGTACGAAAATTACCAGTAATAAAAGATTTCCAAGGCGACTTTTAAGCTTGATTTTTTGGTACCTCCATAACCGAATTCGTCTAGTCTTCCATCTACTCGTGTGACTGAAAACTGTGTCGTTCCTCTCTCTCCGGCGTTTTTGCACATATCTGCACATAAGACATAAAGAGAGTTGCATGAGGTTTGAACAAAGGTTAAGTTTCGGGTAGGGTACCAGCTAAAGATGAAACGGAGGCTTCACAAAGTTCTGGGATCGTTAGAGCATAAAAATATCCACGAATGGTAAAAGTGAGGGTACCGTCATTCGCTCTCGGGTTGGAGCGTCTCTTGTAGCACATGGTGACGGTTGCTAAGAATTCCTTGGTGAGATCCTCGTAGGTAGGGAGATTAAGCTCCATGAATGGTCAAAGGTTAAGCGCGTCGAGATACCAAATCACATCTTCTATAGTCCCAAGCATGTCGAGAGTCGAGTAATCTATGAGAGGTATCGATTTGATAATCATCTTGTTGAGCTTCTCGAGGTAGTCGACATTCGGGTCCATAGGTTTCCCGACATATCGTACCTTTGGTCTCGGTTCTGAAGGTGGTGTTGGTTCACGTGGAGGAGAAGGAGTTGGGTCACATCGAGGAATAGGCACGCGGGTTCTAGTCGATCGTCTTCGACTTGCAAAGAACTCACCAAGATTTGTGTCGTCTTCAACGCTTGCTGTGTCCGAGCCTCCTCGGCTCCCCTCGGGCTGAATAAAAATGATCTCCGGGAAGATTTTCCTATGTATCCTCTCTTCTTAGAACGAGTTATGCGGGATCTCGGGTGGTCCATTTGTTCCTACAAAATAGAGAAACAACTCGAGAAAAGTATGAACATGGTTGTAATTGAACGGTTTCAATGCGCGAGGATACTAAATCGAGTATCAAGAGACACATTCAATAAACAAACGATAAATATTTACCATAAATCAAACAAATCGAGATGATAATTGTAAATTTCGGGTTTGACGTTCTTGCATAAACATTTATAAATATGGATTTTAAGTTCATCTTTATGCAAATTTCAGTGGATTACCATTTACTAATTATCAATATAGCAAGACTTGTCTAACTTAATCAAAATTAATCTTCAAATTCGTTTTTAATTAAGTTTGAAAATCTCAAGTTCCAAAAAATTCAAATCCATCGCAATTAAGTGCTAAAACTGAAATTCTATCATTCTAGAAGTTCAATTTAGAGTTCTCTAACAATTTCTAGCAATCCTAAACATGAATCTAGTTCATTTAAGAAAAACCTTAGGGTTTAGCTCAATGAAAAAGTAGAGATTTAGGATCATACCTTGGTGGAATTGATGAGATGATTATGGAATTGGAATCTCCTTTGAAAAAGAGTGAGAATGGACCAAATAAATTTTCTAAAAGCTTTTGAATTGAAAAAGGTGTTCTTGCTCAAAATCTCCAAGTCTTTTGGAAGAGAAGAAGAAACAGAGCTTGAATCTTGAAAATCTCTTTTTGTTTTTGAAATGTTGTTTTTATGCAAAAAAAACTTTTCTGTTTTTCAAAAACTTTTGTGACTTACCTTAGCGGGACACGGGAATTAAACCGGTTTTGGTTTAATTTCATGTCAGAAACATGTTCGGGATTGCACGGTTTAATGTTGGGATTGGTTCGGGAATGGTCGGGATGAAGTTCGGGACGGAATGGGGCTAACCGCGGGTCGAGCATACCCGTCCACAGCCAAGGACTGCTTCGCCGCGTGACCGGCCAATGCTGGCGCGATCGATGGCCTCCTCGCCGCGGCCGAGTGGCTTTCGTCCTCGGGTGATTTTTCTTCTTCGTTCCTTTGGTGTTTCACGATCCGTTTTGAATATCATCTTCATTTTTTTTTGTGTTTTCTGATTTTTTGAATGTTTTTGGGTTTTTTTTTTTGGTTTTTATATAAAGCCTGAAATCCTAAAAATAAAAACGTCAATAGAAAAATAAAGATAAAATAAAAGAAAAACGAATCAAATGGGTTGCCTCCCATCAAGCGCTTTTGGTTAAAGTCGTTAGCTCGACTTTTTGGTGATATTAGGCGCGAGCAGTGGGTGTCTCGGGAATAGTTGTCTCTTTGGCACCATCTAGTTTGTGATGTGTTTCGCCTTTCTTTGGTATCACCTTCTTTTTTCCACGTTTCTTCGGAATTTTCACGTCTCGAAGAGCTTGTTTCGTCTTCTCAACCATTTCTTCCACTCGTTGTTCCTTGGCATCTCTTAAATCTGGTGGAATAGTGATCTTAACTTTTGCAAATGGTTTAGAAGTGAACGGTGGACTTACCTTTAGGGATTCCGTCTCAGTCGACTCATCTTTCTCTTTTCCTTTAGGGAAAATCGAGTTTTTCATCTTGTTTCCGTCCCTCGGGTTTAGAATTTCGTCCAAGACAGTAGGGTAGAGCTTCCTTCTATCCACATTCAAGAAAACAGCTTGTTGGTTGGCGTGATCAAGGATGGCGCCAAACGGTAGCCAAGAAAGGTCGACCAAAAATCAACGGTCTATCCTTGTCTTGTTCCATTTCGAGAACTTGAAAATCAGTGGGAACAATCCTATTTCCAATGAGTATTTGATGATCATGGATCGCTCCTTCGGGTTTCTTTTGTGATCAGTCCCCAAAAATTACGCTCACAGTAGGTGGCTTGAGAATCATTATATCGAGTTTCTCGGCAAATGTCTTAGACATGATGTTGACGTTTGCTCCAGAATCACATTCTTGTCTCATCTTTCTCTTTTCCTTTAGGGAAAATCGAGTTTTTCATCTTGTTTCCGTCCCTCGGGTTTAGAATTTCATCCAAGACAGTAGGGTAGAGCTTCCTTCTATCCACATTCAAGAAAACAGCTTGTTGGTTGGCGTGATCAAGGATGGTGCCACACGGTAGCCAAGAAAGGTCGACCAAAAATCAACGGTCTATCCTTGTCTCGTTCCATTTCGAGAACTTGAAAATCAGTGGGAACAATCTTGTTTCCAATAAGTATTTGAAGATCATGGATCGCTCCTTCGGGTTTCTTTTGTGATGAGTCCCCAAAAATTACGCTCACGGTAGGTGGCGTGATAATCATTATATCGAGTTTCTCGGCAAATGTCTTAGACATGATGTTGACGTTTGCTCCGGAATCACACAAATATTCTGCAAAATAAATTCCCGAAATCTAACAAGAAAAATAAAAACGTCCCGGATCATCGGCTTTTCTAAGCCTTTGAAACGGGATTATTTTTGGTACCTCAAATGGCGGTTTTTGGATCATCTTGTATTCGGTAATGACTCATCCATAGAATGGGACAAATTTTGGAACTTCGGATTATCTTCCACTCTTCCGAGTAAAATTCTGTTTGGTCTTTTAGTGGAGTCCGCGGTTTGGAAGACTTTCATATCCAACTTCTTGACATGGGTTGAAAGAGATTCAAATTTCCCATCCAAGTCGTTGTACATACAATCGACCTTGACATTAAAATCTTTTGCCGTCTTCTCGTTTTTTTGAGCAAGAAGTTGAATCGATTGCTCGAGCTTCGCTATTTGGGCAGCAAGTTGAGAGTTAGAGATACCTTGTTGCTGCGTGTTTAAGTTGTTATAAGGAGCGGCTTGAGCGTTGAAAGGCGGTCTCGTTTGGAAGTTCCCTTTTCCTCCATAGTTCCCGTTTTGGAACCGGTTTTGGTATGGCTTGGATTGTTGAGGGTAGAGCTGATCTTGAGGGTTCTCCACGTTCGGGTTGCGATACGAGAGATTGTTGAAGTTGGCGTTGCGGAAGTTGTTGTTGAATCCGTTGTTGAAACGGCTTTGGTAGTGACCTTGTGCTCCCACATAGTTAACTTCTTCTTCTTGAGAATACGAATCGTTGTTGTCGGGTTCGTAATAAGCATCGTCTTTGCCTCCAACAGTAGCTTCACAAGCATGCACTTGGCGATTTTGGTTGTTAAGAAGTCGGTTCATCATGTTCTTTAGCTCGGCTATCTCCTTGGATTCCAACACATTCGATCTAGTTGATCTATCATAGTCGGGAGAATTGTTGCTATTAGACATAGCAAGATTCTCGATGAGAGCTCTTCCTTGGTTAATGGTCTTCATGGAGAAGTCTCCTTTGCTGGCTGTGTCGAGAGAAAGTTGATATTTCGGTAATAATCCTCGGTAGAAAGTGTTGAGCAAATTCAGACCGGAGAAACCATGATGAGGGAAATCTCTCTCGTACTCTTTGAAACGTTCCACGCTTCATGGAAAGACTCCATCAGTTGTTGATGAAAACTTTGGATTTTGTTTCTCAACAAGTTGGACCTCGACTTGGTGTAGAAATGATTTAGGAAGGCGGCTTTGCACTCTTCCCAATTAGTAATAGATCATGCGGGCAAAGATTTCAACCAACGGTGAGCTTTATTGGCTAAAGAAAAAGGAAAAAGCTTACACTTCAAATAATCGGCGGGAACTTGGTTTGTTCTCGTCGTTTCGCATATCTCTTCGAACAACTCGATGTACTCCATTGGATGCTCGGTTGCAACTCCATGAAACTGATTTTGCTTAATCAAAGCAATGATTTGAGGTTTGATCTCAAAGTTGTTTCCGTTCGGTAGTGGAAGTTGTATGGTAGCTCGGTTTTGGAAGTGTTGATATGGTGCATCAAAATCAACAATGATGCGGTTATGCGCTTGTCTCCTCGGAGGATTAGCGGGTATGGCAGGACGGTTGATGTTCTCGCCATTAGGAGGAATCGGTTGATTCATTTGAGCATCGTTCCTCGGTGCATCATGATCGACGGGAAGTTGCTGCCTCGGATTTTCAGCATTTCGGTTTTGGTTTTGGTTTTCTTCGGGATCGAGATGTGGCTGGTCATTAGCTCCATGGATAGCCTCTTGATCTTCTTCGTGATCTGAAACACCACGGTCATTCTCGTGATTAAATTGATCACGGTTTAGTTGATTCTCCGGACGGTCGTTATTGGCCATCCTTAAAGTTCTTTTGAGTCTTCGGAGTTCTCTCTCGTGTCTGTCGATATCGTCTAGTCGCGGTACGGTTTCTCTAGGAGAGCCTCTAGTGTTCATGCAACTTAGAACAAAAGACAAAGATAAAGGAGAATGTCAAAAGAGCAACATAGATCTTGAAAATTAAAAAGTGTCTAGAGCAAAAATTAGAATACGAAATCAAACAAGCAATACAATCCCCGGTGGCAACGGCGCCAAAAACTTTGATGACACCGGGATTACTCCCGGCGTCGGGTTTTACCCTTTCTAACTAGGCCACAAGTGTACAGCACACGCAGTAGTATTTAGGGATCGAATCCACGGGGCGACGTTGTTTAATTTCTAACGAGTTCTAACTTATGTCTAGACGTAATCTATATTTTATGGGTTTTGTCACGGGTGTCGCTAAACTAAGCAAAATATTTAAACTAATCCTAGTGAACAGTAGCTAAGCGGATGTTTATTTCGAGGTTGTTATCAATTATACGAAGCGTCGGGCAATCGGGTTTTCTCTAGGGTTCATGGCCGATTTTTACTAAGAATTTGCTAGGATTTCTAAAGCGAATTTTTGTCGTCTTTGGGTTCTCGAACTTGGAACATGGATACTGAGTAGTCTACTCTCGTACAACCTACACACCTACAACCTTAGTACTCGGACGGTAGCTTTCGTCTCCGCCAGCGCAAAAGATTAGTGATTATACTCAAAGGTCGTTTACGCTCACAACTCATCCACAAGTATACTTTCGAAATCTTGTGACGGTTTTGCTCGTCTACCCTAGGTCAAGCGATTAGATTCAGTGCTTTCGCAGTTCTAAAACACCTAATATCAGTTGCAAGGAGATCAATCAAGCAAGCATGCATTAAACGAAAGGATAGAACGAAGAACCATAATCGGTATCCTAGTCTAAAAACCTAGACAAAAGTCGAACCATGAGAGCCCCTTTGAAACCTTATACCCAAGAAGGAGATTACTCAGACATATATGGGGTAATCATAATCAATAAATTTAATAGAAAACAGTATGTAAAAAGGATGAAGAAAACTTCTCTATCGAAGAACACGAATCGAGAATCCTTTGCTCCAAACCGAAAGAAAACAAGTGCAAAAGTTGCAAGGGCTTCAAGCGTGATAATAGCTGTGTATTCTGGTCTAAAAGACCTAAGATATGTATTTACAGAGGTATTCTACGTTTAGGGTTTAAGGAGAAATGACGGTTTTGGCCTTGGATGAAGAAATGACTTAATATGGTCCTGGCCGCGGGTGCGGGTCTTCTGGCCGCGGGTGCGGGTCTTCTGGCCGCGGCGAAGAGGTGTCTGGACGTGGGTGGAGAGTGTCTAGGGGCGGTGGAATGGTACTTGGCCACGCCTCCAGCTTCTCCAGGCACGATGGGCTTCTTTTTCGGGGCAGCTTCATTTGCCTTCAGTGCTTCGGGTATATTTAAGGATCCAACCATTGGATTTCCTCCACTCTAATTGCATTTGAAATCTGGTTGTCTCTACTTTGTTTTGTCAGAATTCGGGGATGATCGGACGGTGAAAAGGTCTTCTTTGATTGCGAGACTTCTTGACGGTCAAAGTTATCCACAAACGTACTTTTGCTCCAAAATGCACTCTTTTATCCCGAGTTACCTGAAACGTCTTTCAAAACTCTAAAACATGAAAATCACTTGAAAACCTTTGAAAAAGGAGTTAAAACACCTGCAAAAGATATGAGAGTGATCCATAATAATGGTCAAAAACCGGTGTTATCAACTTGTCGATATGCCTTTCATAGGTGGATCATGGCGACCCCGCATATCCAAATGGTTTTACGAGTTACTCCAAGGCCCCCTCGGGAAGATACCGACTGCACCCATGTATTTCACTCGTGGTTATGTGTTTTATACATACAAGTACGGCGTTCGTCGGGCAACTACCAACTACAGAGTATGTGTTAGGGGTGAAATAGATTTTTATGGGGTGTTGCATGAAATAATAGAATTGGAGTACCCCGGCTTGGTTGGTATGAAATGCGTTCTCTTCAAATGTGATTGGTTCAATCCAACAGTCGGTCGAGGGGTGTACATTAACAAATTTGGTGTGGTTGACGTCAACAAATCACGATGATACAACAAGTTTGAGCCATTTATCCTAACATCACAAGCAGAACAAGTAACGTTTGTTCCATATCCGCGAGTTCGAACCACTGGGCCCACATGGTTATCAGTTATTAAAATAGCTCCAAGGGGTAAAATTGTTGGTATCGACGATCTTCGAATGCAACAAGATTCTTGCTGTGACATTACAGAACCAGAGATTACGGTCAATGTTCTTCTAATTGATCCCCAAAACAGGCAACTTGAATATCTACCTGCCGACACAGAAGAAGAAGGCGATTCCGATGAGTTTGAAGAGAATGACGATGATGATGAACCTGAAGATGATGAACCCAATGAAGATAATAATGAACCCGACGAAGATGATGATTTTGATTGATTTACTTTTTGTAATTGCTTAATTAATTTGTATAATAAAACCTTAGGGAGTCCTTTGCAGTATACTTTTTCGAACCGTCATAACTTCGATGGAAATTTACGACGATTTTACGATGGATTCGTCGTAACACTGAACCAAAAATTTAGGGTTTAGGGTTGATTATATGTTTTATTGGTTTGGTTTATTTATAAGGTAATTTACAACAATTTTACGACGGATGCGTCGTAACACTGAACCAAAAATTTAGGGTTTAGGGTTTAGGGTTGATTATATGTTGTATAGGTTTCATTTTTCATCCTTCATCTTGATTTACGTAAGTTATCTACTCATTGTATAAAAAAAATTGAGTTATCACAAAAATCAATTAGATTGTATACTTGATGCATGTTACAAATAAACTTATAAGAAGGAATGCTATATTATAAAGTAAGATAAGAAAATTTTCCATAAATTAGATTCAATCTTCGTTGTTGAATTTGTTGTCTACTATGAGAAGTCTTGGCTGCACAAATATACTTCATTAATGCACAACGGATTCGTGTATTATAATTTAGGGTTTAGGGTATAGGTTTGTAATAGTATGACGACTTTACGACGGATCAGTCGTAAATTCGATGGGAAGTTACAACGGATCCGTCATAAAATCGTCGTAATAGAAAAATTAAATTTCTCGCGTGGGGAAAAATTATGATTGGTTTAAATTTTTGGTTTCACTATTACGAAGATTTTACGACGGATCCGTCGTAAAATCGTTGTAACTTCCCATCGAATTTACGACGGCCACAAACTCTATATATACGACCCAAAATTCTCTTCCTTCTTCGCTCATAATCTCACAAAATCTCTCTCTCTCTCTCTCTACGAGTTCTCTCTCTCTAAGGTATGTTTTTTTAATTAGATAATTAATATGATTATAATTATTAGATAGGATTGGAATTATTGGATTATATTATTGATATTCGTTTAATCTTGTTATTAATTAATGTTATATATTTTTTTAGATATTTATGGGGCCACGTAAATATCATTATCGCATGTTTATGGGTCCTGAGTTGGGACCGAGTGCTAATTCGGAGGTCCCGTCATCTTCTGCCACACCGACGGCGGTTCCGGATTCTGAGTCCGCACCAGCGCCGCAACCTGCATCAGCACCAGCACCTCCGACCTGCATTGTTATATGCGGAATACACGGTGCAGGATTTTTTGCGTTCGCCGGGTCATGATGCTTTACCCTGGTTAGATCCGAACCGGCCACCAAAAACGTTTTGGTATGTTACTTCAAATTTTTTGTTTTTTTTGTTATTAACATTATTTATTTTTTTACTAATAATTATAATTTTATTTATCAGGTTTAAGGAAGATAACCAAGTCAGACGGAGTGTGTCTGACACCATTAAATCCTATTTCGAGGAGCCTCACCACAATTGGTATGCGGTTCCGGACGATGTTGTCGAGACGTGGTTCAAATGTTTCGCGGTAAAAAAAAAATTTTTGAATTTTTTTTTTTTACTATTTAACTAATTGTAACTATTTTTAATCATTTCTAATTTTATTGGAGTTTTATTTTTATAACAAAAATGGCACTTGGACATTGCGATCAATGAGACGGTGAATACGCAATTTAAACTGAAGGCAAAAGTTTGGCTCAACAATAC
>PKMM01023943.1:0-127472 GCA_002933915.1 Eutrema heterophyllum
TCACCTCAAACACTCTACTCAAGTTAGACGTGTTACCATAAACACCCATCAGGGTGTCCCATAACTCTTTTGCAATTTCGGCATACGAGTAAGCTGCAAGGATAGAACTCTCCAGGGAGCTCTGAAGAACAGCAAGCACAAGCTGATCTTCCTGGATCCACTTGGAGTCTCCTTTGCTGGTTTCGGATTTGGTAGGAGACTCCACTACTCCTCCATCCTTTTCAGCTTCATCAGCGTCAACAACATGCGCTTTACTAGAACCACCAACCTGCTCATCACCAGCGCCAACAACATGCTCCCACAAGCCACGGCTACGCAGAGCCGTCTCTGTGGTTCTTGACCACAACATATAGTTGTCCCCTTTAAGAACAACTGAAAGAGTGATATGTTTTTGATTCTCCATCTCTTGCTTTGAAGAAAACAGAAATAAAAAGATGATTTGTAAAGAATGATTTTGCGGAAATAAGATCTTTAAGGAGCAAGATGCTCTGATACCATGTAGGAATTTAGGATTATGATTTATGAAGAACAAGAAAGAGAAAATCGATTTTAGGGAGAGACTTATGATAATCACAAATGTTTTTCTTGTTATTTAGTTCTTTGTGTTACATCACATATATATACTAAGAAGAAATTAACTCTAGTTAAGGATTAACTAACTCTAGTTGAGTTACTAACTCAAGTTGCAACACAAGTTGCCATACAAATATCTAACTAGTTGATAAACAAAGAAAACAAGTTGCACTAGTTGCAACACAAGTAGAACACAACTTGTTAATGTGTTGGCGTATGAACAGTGCACGCGGAGCTACAGTTCACGATCCTATCTCTTCATTGTTTTAACTTCATTTCAACAGTCGGCGCCGGTGCTGAGAGAGCCACCGACGCCGGTGCTGAGAGAGCCACCGACGCCGGAAACGCGATATGAGATTTTGAAGACTTGGCGGCTACGGCGAACACGTCGAGAGAGAAAAGTTTTTGGAAAATATATGTGAAAAGTCGAATCAAAAAGAATATATTATGTGTCTTCTTCTCTTTACTAATATCTCTAGCCTTGGGGGCTAAGCTCAAATTGAGTTTGAAAGAGCCTTGAGTGAATTGATTGGATCATTTCTTCGAATTCATGCATATATTGCTCTGAAACTTTCAGCACCAAATTGCATTAAAAAAACAAAGAAAGCGAAAATGTATGACGTTAGGCTGCAAAATAAAGAATACTTGCATGCTACAACATTGTAGTTGAATTTCGAAAACGATATATAGAATTTTTCAAAGTTAGTAACTCGCAAGATTGCGACACGTGTTAAGTTTATCGATTAGATTTGGACATGTATTTAATAAATTTGCAAGGTCGATGCTGAAGAAATCAAGGGCCAATGACGGCTAGATGAAGTGGGAATGTGGCTTTCAGAAGTCCAAATCGTTGAAACCAACACCAATCTGCTGGTTGCTGAGGCTTTCGTTGTACAGCAAAGTCTGTCAACATATGGGTATTGCTCCAACTATATCTTATCAGCCCACAGCTCTGGCAATAAGATTCACAAGATGTTGAGTGAAGCTCAAAAACTCTTTTCTGAAAAAGTTTTTGAAGTGGTGGTCACTGATATATCATGGTTTTTACCCCTTTTAAGCCATGATATAAGTCTGTCTTATAGAGTCTTTCTACTATCTTGGAGTCTTTTAGAGTCTTTTACAGGTTTTAGCACGTTTGGAGCATAATTGAAGATATTAGAGCTTTTTGGAGCATTTTGGAGCAAAACAGAAGCTTGTGTAGCTGAGTACCGGATTTAGAGTCTCAGTATCGATCGATACTACCCTAGTATCGGTCGATACTCATTGCAGCAAGACAGAAGTCGTGACTTTTATGAAAAGTTGAAGAATTGCAAGATTGCCCAGAAGACTTTAATAATTGCAATAAGCCCCAAAACGTGTTTTAGGTTATTAATTAGGTTTTTGAGCCAGTTTTGTAGGCGACATTTTGATTACACTTGTTTTGGATTCTGAGTTTTGTGAGAGAGCTTTCTGAGGGAGACAAGTCTGAGACTCTGTTCGTCCGAGAGAAGATTTCGAACCCTCTTGTTACTCTCCTCTTTATTATTTATTTGAGTATTATTTCAGTCATGTTTATTGTCTCAATTATCATGTCTGAGTAGTTCTCTTGTTAGGTTCAGGGTTCTCATAAGGGTTTTCCCTGAATGTTAGGTTAATTGAATAATTATGATTCACCATCTGAATTAGTTCTTCGCCTAGGTTGTTCTCAAAGCTAATTCTAGACTGATCACCTAGAACTTAGATCTTAGGATAATTGGTTAGGCACGAGAGTGCGATAAATTACCTGACAGAACCTAGAGTGAGCAAAATAACTATTCGCAAAGAGATTTGGTTTAGTTGTTTTGTGAACAAATCAAACTTGAACTAAAAGCTGGTTTAGACTTTAGGATTCGCAAAGAGATTTGGAATTCTAGGATTTAAACTTATATAGTTTTCGCAACGAGAGTTGGTTAGCTATACTTTAGTGATTTGAGTTCAAGAACCGCGCTAAATCTGAATCATGTTAGCTAGTTTATCTACATTCATTGAATTCCTGAGAAATACCATGAGCCTATCTTCCTTCTAATCGACTTACAACACATTTAATTTACTATTGGTTTAGCTTAATTCTTTGTTTTCGTTTGCATTACTTCCTAGGTTGCATTGCTTTCGTTTATAACTATTGGTTTAGCTACAACACTGCTTTAGTACTTTTTAGGGTATTAATTTGAGCATATCAAATTTGGCGCCGTTGCCGGGGACTCAATTTCGCCATTAGATTTTAGTGAAGAATTTCGACTAAATCGTCGAGTATCGATCGACACCCTAGTGGTATCGGTCGACACTCGTCGCGTTTTTTTTTTTCTTTTCAGTTACTTACGTTCTTGACTTTTGTGTTTTATGGTGTATGCCTACTCGAGAAACCAGAAGAAACAAGAACACTCAGCTAGTTGATCTGTCAAACGAGCAGCTAGCACATTTGGAACGCACACTCAGAAAAGCAAAGAAGCCAGCAAAGATGAACAACAACCCAGTGGTTTTGATTCAGGATGAGGCTGGTACTTTCAGAGACCGAGAGGGTCAATTGTGCAATGAGAGAGGGCAAAGACTTGATGGAGATGGGAACGTTATTGCCCCTCCAGCTGTTGTAAATGCTGAGAACGCTGCGGTTGAGCGTGGTAGAACAATTGGTGAATGCAACAGACCTGATCAGTTCTACGCAAATCGATCAGCGATTCGTCCTCCTGCCTTTCAGAGGAATGACTTCGAGCTGAAGCCTGCATACTACACTCTTGTAGGTCAGCACACTTTTCATGGTCTCTCTAATGAACACCCCATGGATCATATCGAGAAGTTCGAGGATTTGGTCTCTAGCATCAAATGCAATGGAGTGTCCTACGACTATCTGTTCTGTAAGCTTTTCCCATACTCTCTTGGTGGGGATGCTTCTTATTGGCTCAAGCAACTACCAGCTGGGTCATTGACTACGTGGGATGAGACTAAGACTGCTTTCCTGAATAATTTCTATGACGATGCGAGATCAGAAGAGTTTAGGAATAAGATTTCCCAGTTTTCTCAGGGAATGACTGAGGCTTTCAAGGCTGCTTGGGGGAGATTCAGATCGTATCAGAGGGATTGTCCACATCATGGGTACACTATGGTTCAGTTGCTGAGTTTCTTTTTCAGAGGGATTGACTGGAGGTATCAGATGGCGCTGGACTCTGCGAGCAATGGTAATTTCTTTACCAAATATCCTGATGATGCTTACCAGCTGATTGAGAATTTTGCGTCTAGCAATAGCACAAAGAGTGCTGACATGGAGCGTAAGAAGCTGGCTGGTGGTATGGAAGGTTCACAGATTGCTGAGGTGCATGCGAAGCTGGATTCGGTGCATAATTTGTTGATGGGCAAGCAGCAGAAGGCTGTTCACTTTGCTGATGATGTCGAGGTTTTCAATGAGGATGAGGTAGAGGATGTTAACTACATTGGTGGCTCTGGTTTTCAAGGTCAGAGGAATCAATACAACAACCGAAATTTCAACAACAACTTTCAGCAAGGGGGATTCAAATCTGAGGGTAATCAAGGTGGTTCTGGATCGAATCAGTTTAACCAGAAACCTTTTCAGAGCAGTGGTTACACAAGGAACTATGGGAATTCATCTTATCAGCAAGTACCTGCTAAGAATTCTGAGAGCAAGATCGAGGCTATGCTTGAACAGCTGGTTCAAGGGCAGGATAAGATGACGGTGAGCTTCAATGGGAAGTTGGATGATCTTTACACAACCTTGAATGGAAGGATCGAAGCGCTCAGTATGAGTCAAAAGAAGTTGGAAATTCAGGTTGCTCAAACTTCAGAAGCTGTGAAAAGGCAAGAGGGTGTTCTTCCAGGTAGAGGAGAGAACCCAAGGAGGGAGCACATCAATGCAATCACTCTAAGGAGTGGAAAAGAGGTGAATGCAGGAGTTAAGGATGCATCACCTACAGAGATTTTCGTCGATCTCGACGATGAGGATTCTGAAATCCCGACGATATCGATCGATACACCTTAGTGTCGATCGACACTAGTTAAAATCTTGCAACGGGACAACTCAAAAGCCCCAGTGTCGATCGACATTCCTCAAGCATCGGTCGATACTGAGACTACGGCAGAAAAGACATCTAAGCCTACGAATGTAGTGCCTAAGGTAGTTCCAGAACGAGTCTATATACCGAGGATACCTTATCCTAGAGCTGTTGGGAAGACTAAGAATGAAGTGGAAGACGCTAGATGCAAGCAGATATTGGACAGGTTGATTGTCGAACTTCCTTTCCTCGATGCTATTAAGACTTCCCCAGCTTTCAGAAGATATGTCAAGAAGATGGTGTCTAGCAACATGAACCTTGAAGAAGGATGTGTGATGCTTACTCAGGAGTGCAGTGCAATCTTAACCAACATAATTCCAAAGAAAATTCCGGATCCATGGAGCTTTGTGTTGGACTGTACGATATTCACCGAAAGGTTCGAGCGTTCTCTATGTGATCTTGGCTCAAGTGTGAACTTCATGCCGTATTCAGTTGCCAAGAGGATGGGTATGACTGATTTCACGCCCACCCGGATATCTTTGATACTTGCTGATCGCTCAGTGCGACTTCCAGAGGGGCTACTCGAAGATGTTCCTATTAAGATCGGAAATTGCTTGATCCCGACTGATTTCATTGTCTTGGAGTACGATGCTGAACCCAGAGACCCCCTTATCTTGGGTAGACCATTCCTTGCCACAGCTGGTGCATTGATTGATTGCAGGAATGAGAAGATAGCTCTTAACATAGGTGATTTGGTTATGAATTTTAACATGGATAAGATGATGAAGAGACCGACTATCGATGGGCAGACTTTCTTCATAGACACTTTCGGATATTGCTGAAGAGTACTTCTTGGAGATGCATCATGAGGATCTGTTGGAGAGGGCACTGGTTTGTTCAGCTGAATCTGAGGTGTTCTTGAGAGAAGACGCTGCTGGTTACTCGAAGATGCTCGACACTGCACCATCAGTGTCGATCGATACTCCCTTAGTATCGGTTGAGACCCTACGGCCAGACAGAGAATTGGGCGAATGTTCCAAGCAAGCTGCTAAGCTTGGAGATTGGAGCGAGGAGAAAGCTCCTAAGGTGGAACTCAAACCACTTCCAGCCGATCTGAGGTATGTTTTCCTTGGTCCTAATTCCACATACCCTATAATTATTAATGCTTCTTTGAACAACGCAGAGGTTGCCTTACTGCTGAGCAAGCTGCGCATGTATCACAAAGCTCTTGGCTATTCTCTTGATAACATTTCAGGTATATTATCAGATCTGTGCATGCATAGGATTCATCTTGAGGACGAGTTAAAGGCTACAATTGAGCATCAGAGAAGGCTGAATCCAAATCTAAAAGAAGTGGTTAAGAAGGAGGTTATGAAGCTCTTGGATGCAGGGGTTATCTACGCCATCTCAGACAGTTCTTGGGTTAGTCCAGTGCACGTTGTTCCTAAGAAAGGAGGGATAACTATGGTGAAGAATGAGAAAGATGAGCTGGTTCCTACTAGAACTATCACTGGGCATCGAATGTGTATTGACTACAGGAAGTTGAATGCGGCCACAAGGAAATATCATTTTCCATTGCCTTTCATTGATCAGATGTTAGAGAGGTTGGCTAGTCATCCCTACTACTGTTTTCTTGATGGGTATTCAGGCTTTTTCCAGATTCCGATTCATCCAGATGATCAGGGGAAGACGACTTTTACATGTCCTTATGGCACATTCGCATACATGAGAATGCCATTTGGATTATGTAATGCTCCAGCTACTTTTCAGAGATGCATGATGTCTATCTTCACAGACATGATTGAGGATTTTATGGAGGTGTTCATGGATGATTTTTCAGTGTATGGATCATCGTTCAGGGATTGTTTGGCTAACTTGTGCAAGGTGCTACAGAGGTGTGAGGAGAAACACTTGGTCTTTAATTGGGAAAAGTGTCACTTTATGGTTCAAGATGACATCGTTCTTGGGCACAAGGTTTCTGAAGCTGGGATCGAGGTCGATAAGGCTAAGATTCAGGTTATGACAGGTCTGCCACCACCGACTTCTATGAAAGATATTAGGAGTTTTCTGGGTCATGCTGGGTTTTACAGGAGATTTATTAAGGATTTCTCCAAGATTACCCGCCCACTCACCGCCCTGTTATGCAAGGAGACAGGATTTGATTTCACACCAGAGTGTCTTGCGGCCTTTGAGGAGATTAAGAAGGCATTAGTGAGTGCTCCTATTGTGCAACCACCAGATTGGACTTTGCCTTTCGAGATTATGTGCGACGCCAGCGATTTTGCTGTGGGTTTTGTTCTGGGTCAGAGGAAGGATAAGAAGCTGCATGTCATCCACTAATATCATGATATTCCCATATTTTACCTCTTTTAACATGCATTTAACTTAGCATTTTAGGTCTCATGCATGTGTTCTCGTATCTTTCTTTAGTATTTTGGTCTAAATTAAGATTTAGTTAGTTTGCATTAGGTCCTAGTGAGTCTTGCATTCATTTGGACTGTTTTCTAGGTGTTTGGAGACATTTTGGAGATGTTAGGAGTAATGGAGCAAAAGAGGATACAAGGATCATTCCGAAGTGTCTTGAAGATCCGGCAGAACGAAGGCGTTAAAGTCTGATTCAGCCTCAATGATTTTCATGAAAGATGTAGCCATATGAGTTAGCTTGCCACAGGAGTTGGAATCAGGTCATTCGGACATGTATTCGAGGAGATATCGTGAGTTTACCGAAGGTGTATCCGTCTGGCCGCGAGACCAACGCCGACCAGCATTGGATCGACACAAGAAAGATTAGTACCGACCTGTTCTGGACCGGTACTAACTGATCGGTACAAAGGCAAAGATTAGTACCGACCTGTCCTAGCTCGGTACACTTGGTCGGTACTAATCCACTCCCAAATCCATCCCCATGAAGCCAGTCGAAGTGTCTTAAAGATCCGGCAGAACGAAGAGGTTACAGTCAGATTCAGCGTCAATGATCTTCATGAAAGATGTAGATGATTGAGTCATCTGACTTCTGGAGGTGGTTTCATGTCATTCTGATCCGTGGTTAGAAAGATACATCATATTTATCAGAGACATGTCTGTCTGGCGTCCAAACGAGTGCTGCTCCCAATACGACTTCTGAAAGATCAACCCAGACGAAGGGTTTCCAATCCGATTCAGCTTCTACGTTCGTCATGAAAGTCGTAGATATATGAGTTAGCTGTCGCCTGCAGGTGGTTTCAGGTCATTTTGATAAGCGGTTCAAGAGATATAGCGATTTTACCAAGTGTATGTAGACCAGTACCGACCGACTCCCGTGCGGCACACTCCGACCGGTATGACACCAGGGACTTGTGCCGATCCACTGTACCGACCTAGGACTGGTCGGTACAGACCACCAGAACCAACAAAAACCCTAAAGTCTAAACATGAAGAACAAAAGATAAAAACACATAAGGATAAAGAAGATGCATTAATATAAAGATAAGGGTGAAGAAATCTTCTCTAAAGTGGCATTTGTATGAAGAACAATCAAAATCCCTCCAAAATCATGAGAAGAGTTTGGGATAAAACCCAACTCTAGAAAGAAGAAAACTTTTTTCACAAAAATTAGGTTTTAAAATATTTATAGTGAACAGTGCGAACCGGGTCAACCCGGGACAAACCGGGTATTGACCCGGTCAAATCTGGGTCTTGAGCAAATATGAGCCTTGTACCGACCAGGTCTGGGTCGGCACAAGTGGTCGGTATATGTTGATGTGCTTGTACCGAGTGAGTAGTGCCGAGTGAGGCTTGGTCGGTATGGATGTGCTTGGATCGGGAGTCGGTTGAGTTTTAGCCGGCTAAAGTGCAGAGCTGGTCAATGCAAGGTGGAACAGGTCGTGTGCGGGATGAATTTTAGCCAGCACAAATGGATCAGCACGCCTTGCTGAATTTGTGCCGACCGGTAGTACCGACCGGGAACGGGTCGGTACTAATCTTTATTGTGCAGGTCGGGCGGATGCTGGATTAGTTTTAGCCGGCAGAAATGATGAGCTGGTCGATGCATGATTAGTACCGCTCGGTAGTACCGACCGAGAACGGGTCGGTACTAATTCTCCTCGGGGATTTGTCGGTGCGAAGCTTGCTGGGTGATACGCGGGACGAGTTTTAGCCGGCAAAAGTTCATGCAGGCGATTGCTGGGACGGCACCGTTTGGTAGTACCGACTGAGGATGGGTCGGTACTAATCTCCTTTGAGCAACACTCGTTTAGGCGCCAGCCGGACACGTCCCCGCTAAGTCTGATGTATCTTTAAAACCACCGTTCCGAATGACTTCAAACCACATTCAGTAGACAGCCAACTCAATTATCTGCAACTTCTATGAAGACGTCGAAAGCTAAATCCGAACGCAAGTTCTTCGTTTCGCTTGATCTTTCAATCACTTCTGCTGGCTTCAATGATGACATACTGGGTTCTGTACCGATCCATTCTGGATCGGTATGAAAAGTGAAGCTGGGTCGGTACTACTCTCTGCCTCAGTACCGACCAAGGTCTACCGCTCCAGAACAGGTCGGTATTAGGCTTGCTTGTGCTGATCCAATGCTGCTCCGCGTTGGTCTCGCGGCCAGACGGATATACCTTCGGTACAATCGCAATATCTCCTCGAATACATGTCCGAATGACCTGATTCCAACTCTCCTGGCAAGCTAACTCATCTGGCTACATCTTTTATGAAGATCATTGAGGCTGAATCGGACTTTAACTCCTTCGTTCTGCCGGATCTTCAAGACACTTTGGAATGATCCTTGTATCCTCTTTTGCTCCATTACTCCTAACATCTCCAAAATGTCTCCAAACACCTAGAAAACACTCCAAATGAATGCAAGACTCACTAGGACCTAATGAAAACTAACTAAATCCTAATTTAGACCAAAATACTAAAGAAAGATACGAGAACACATGCATAAGACCTAAAATGCTAAGTTAAATGCATGTAAAATATGGGAATATCAACTCCCCCAAACTTACTCTTTTGCTTGTCCTCAAGCAAACAAACAAGAACAAGAAGAGAGAGAGGTTTGAAAGCGGGAGGTTAGATCCACAAGTATCATGAAAAGAATTCAAACCCAATGTCCAAGTTGCGAGTTCTAAGATACGATCAAACAAATCTACTCACAAAGAGCTAGCCATATCTATCCCTACATGCATCAAGCCCAAGTCTCAACCTACACAAGCCTTCCTATCATCCAATCCTTTGACATTCATTAATTGTTTCAAGTGAATCATGTTCATGCAAGACAAGTGAATTCATTTGGCTATGGTAAGGGTCTTGAGACTAAAATGATCTCAAATGTATGGGGTTACTCCAATGCAAGGGATCTCTCTATGAATGAGCAAGCTTTAGCAAAATGCTAAGAGTAAAAGGCAACCTATGCATACAAGGATAAATTTACATCTATCCAATGCCTAAGATGTCTCTAACTCTAGCATTTCTAACCCATGAAGTTCCAACCTAAGCTACCCTTTTTTTTTTTCTCAAGGCCTTTTGCCTTCGTGTCCCACACGTTTCCTTCATCTTCTCTCACTTGGGGAATTTTTCTTCTTCTTGCTTGACTCATGGTATGGTGCTTTCACTTCACTTCCCTTAGCTCTTCTTGTCGACTTTTTNGGTGATCTTGATTAATGAAATTAATGCTTGCTAATTAAGAGTCCACAAATGAGAATTTGATCTTGGATTAGTAATTAGCATAGGTGATTAGTGCCTTGAGAGAGGATTAGTCGCGATTAGGATCTTAACCTTGGAAATTAACCTTGATTGTGTATGAGCATCATGAATTAGACTTGGAATAGCCTATATCCAATTACCCCATCCTTGGATTCGCTTTCACCATTTGAGTTTATATCTCGTTTAGTTTGTTTCGTTTTGTTTATTGCTAAATCTTGTTAGTGTACTAGTTAAAATCAACAACTCACTTATCTAGCTTAACTTACTTGAGTGCCTTGTATTCTTCGTGCTTAGAATTAATCCCAATACGGATTGATAACCTTCTATACTACTCGTGTTGGAGTTATTGATACCTCTTTAAGACCGAAAAGTCTTAGTATCAGAGATGAGCGAAGGATCTAAGGTTCCTTTAATTTTGGGAAGACCGTTTATGGCTACTGCTGGCGCGATCATGGACACACCGAACAAGTGAATCTCTTTCTCTTACATAGACGACGAGGTCTACTATGACGACATCCCTTCTAGAAGAACACCCAGACATGTCTCGTGCATCACCACTGCTGCCGGCGAGACGCTGATGATCGATCTGCTGGATGAGCCTTGCTATGAGCCAAAGGTCGCGACCGTTTCGGATGAACTTCCCAGCATCACCAAGAAGGTTGCTAAGAAGGCTACAGCAACAAAGAAGAAAGCGAAGAGCAAGAAAGTCGAAAGTGCTGCCCAAGTCACTTTGATCCCTCAGAAGTGTGATGGAGACTCGATCGAGTACAAGGTGAAGCACAAAGGAGCCTCGAGACCATTCGCCAAGGCTAGAGTTATTCTTACTCCATAGCTAAAAGAGAAAGGAAAGGAGGTTATAGAGAGCATGCTGAGCAGAACTCTGAATCTGGAGGTGTCTACATGTGGAGCTTACATGGGAGTGAGTTCTCAACCTCGCTTCAACTAATCACTTGAGCAAAGTCAAGCTACTGACGTTAAACAAGCGCTTGGTGGGAGGCAACCCACTGGTGAGTCTGTTTTTATTTTATTTTTGGGTTTTATTTTTGGTTTTGTGTCTTGTGTTTCACATGCAGCAGATTCAGAAGAGGGGTGTCGATCGATACCGTGTGGGTATTTCTCAAGGGACCGTGAGCAACAACATATCGATCGATGTCAACTTAGCATCGACCAATTTTCCCTTGTATCGATCGATACCACCATGGTATCGGTCGATACCACCATGGTATCGGTCGATACCGCCGCCCAGGTAAGCCTCCTTCGATTTTCATCCATCTACTCAACTCTTTTGATTTCTTTTACCAACTCTAGGCTAGATAACACTGGGGACAGTGTTGTTTAAGTCTGGGGGAGGTAGTCGCTGACATTGTGTTTGTTTTTCTTAGAGTCAGTCGTTTTTGTGTCAAATTTGTTTTATTGAGTCAAAATTTGTTGGAGATTATGATCGTGTTCTTGAATCTTTTGTTCTGACTTTGCTTCTGAGTGTCCACTGTTACAGAATCAGTTACAGATCGACTAATGAAAAATCCAAAGGCTGACCAGTTAGCTAGAAGACACACATGTTTCCAGTAGAGTTCTTTTAAAGCCTGAGCCAAATTTCTGCACTTCATCGACGTGGTTAGTATTCATAGAGCTTGATTCCTCATTCATATCTGACAAAGGAACCCATGTGTTTGAAAGTGATAGTATCTCTCTCCCCTGTTACAAGTCAATAAAAAGAGCATAAAAGATGAAATGATTTTCTTCTAAGTAGATGGCTAGGAAAATTTCCAGCGATCTCATTATTCTACTTAGTGAGGAATGATCACACAAAGGTTGGAAGCGAGGCTAGGATTTTCCTATGATGTCATTATTCGCCTACACCCTTTGATACATTGAGAGGGAAGAACCGGGGATTCGGTGGCAAACACCATCATTACTCGCGTCTCATACCTTGATGTGTAAATGCAAATATAAAAAAAAAAGAAAAAAAAAAAGAGAGAACAAAATAAGAAATAAGTCTGGGGGAGAGAAAGTGATACAAAAAGTGTGAAATTTGAGTGGTTCCTTGTCATGATATTGTATGGGAAAGAATCTAGAAGGTTCTTGGTATTAATCACAGCGATGAAACTGGCGATGAGGGGTTTAATTGAACGATGCTGCGAGATAATGTATGTAGTCTGGGGAAGCTGCGAATGTCTACGGAGAAGTACATGGTGGTTAGTCTTGGAACTGGTTAGGTGACATTTGGGTGCTTGGGAAAAGGGTCATTGCAATGCTTTATGAACAGGTGAGTCTCCGTGTTTTCAAACCTCTCTCTCTGGTTTAGTCTTCTATTTGCTTGAGGGCAAGCAAAGGCTAAGTCTGGGGGCGTGATATATCATGGTTTTTACCCCTTTTAAGCCATGATATAGGTCCATTTTATAGAGTCTTTATACTATTTTGTAGTGTTTTAGAGTTTTTTACAGGTTTTAGCACGTTTTGAGCATAATTGGAGATATTGGAGCTTTTTGGAACATTTTGGAGCAAAACAGAAGTTCGTGTAGCTGAGTACCCGATTTGAAGCCCTTGTATCGACCGACACCACATGGTGTCGATCGATACTGACACAATGAAGGAAGGAAGCATGTCACTGCCCGAGTATCGATCGATACCACTCAGGTATCGGTCGATACCGTCGTCCATGGGGAAGGAAACGCGACTTTTATGAAGAGTTGAAGAATTGCAAAATTGCCCAGGAAACTTCATTATTTACAATTTAACCCAAAACGTGTTTTAGCACTATAATTAGGTTTTTGAGCCACTTTTGTTGGCTACGCTTGATTACGTTCTGAAAAAACTGGATTCTACTTTGGTTTTGGAGAGATTTATGAGACAGACAAATCTGAACCTCTTGTTTTACTCTTCTATCTTATTCTATTTGATGATCTATTCAATCAAGTTGCTTGTTTCAATCTCCATGTCTGAGTAGATCCTTTGTTAGGTTCAGGGTTCTCATAAGGGTTTTCTCTGAATGTTAGGTTAATTGAATGATTAGGATTCACCATCTGAATTAGTTCTTCGCCTTAGGTTGCTCTCAAAGCTAATTCTAGACTGATCACCTAGAACTTAGATCTTAGGATAATTGGTTAGGCACGAGAGTGCGATTAATTACCTGACAGAACCTAGGTGAGCAAAATAACTATTCGCAAAGAGATTTGGTTTAGTTGTTTTGTGAACAGATCAAACATGAACTAAAAGCTGGTTTAGACTTTAGGATTCGCAAAGAGATTTGGAATTCTAGGATTTAGACTTAGATAGTTTTCGCAACGAGAGTTGGTTAGCTATACTTTAGTGATTTGAGTTCAAGAACCGCGCTAAATCTGAATCATGTTAGTTAGTTATCTACATTCATTGAATTCCCGAGAAATACCCTGAGCCTAGCTTCTTTCCAATTGTTTTACAACTCGTTTAATTTACGCATCTGCTTTTAATTACATTGTTGGTTTAGTTTAATTCTGATCTGAATAATCTATTGTGTGTTTCCCTGAGTCTCTGTGGATTCGATCCCTAAGTATTACAATCGACAAAGCTTTAGTACTTTAGGGTATTAATTTGAACTATATCAAATTTGGCGCCGTTGCCGGGGACTCAATTTCGCCATTAGATTTCAGTGAAAAATTTCGTCTAAATCGTCGAGTATCGATCGATACCCCTTGGTATCGGTCGACACCCGACACGTTTTTTTTTAGTTACTTACGTTCTTGATCTTTTGTGTTTCAGGTGTATGCCTACTCGAGAAACCAGGAGAAACAAGAACACTCAGCTAGTTGATTTGTCAAACGAGCAGCTAGCACAGTTGGAACGCACACTCAGAAAAGCAAAGAAGCCAGTAACGATGAACAACGATCCAGTGGTTTTGATTCAGGATGAGGCTGGTGCTTTCAGAGACCGAGAGGGTCACTTGTGCAATGAGAGAGGGCAGAGATTCGATGGAGAAGGGAACGCTATTGCCCCTCCAGCTGCAGTGAATGCTGCGAACGCTGCGATTGAGCGTGGTAGAACAATTGGTGAATGCAACAGACCTGATCAATTCTACGCAAATCGATCAGCGATTCGTCCTCCTGCCTTTCAGAGGAATGATTCCGAGCTAAAGCCTACGTACTACACTCTTGTGGGTCAACACACTTTCCATGGTCTTTCTCATGAGCATCCTATGGATCATATCGAGAAGTTCGAGGATTTGGTCTCTAGCATCAAATGCAATGGAGTGTCCTACGACTACTTCTTCTGTAAGCTTTTCTCATACTCTCTTTGTGGGGATGCTTCTTATTGGCTCAAGCAATTACCAGCTGGGTCATTGACTACGTGGGATCAGACCAAGACTGCTTTCCTGAATAACTTCTATGACGATGCGAGATCATAAGAGTTTAGGAACAAGATTTCCCAGTTTTCTCAGGGAACGACTAAGGCTTTCAAGGCTGCTTGGGGAAGATTCAGATCGTATCAGAGGGATTGTCCACATCATGGGTACACTATGGTTCAGCTACTGAGTTTCTTTTTCAGAAGGATTGATTGGAGATATTAGATGGCTTTGGACTCTGCGAGCAATGGTAACTTCTTTACCAAATATCCTAATGATGCTTACCAGCTGATTGAGAATTTTGCGTCGAGCAATAGCACAAAGAGTGCTGACATGGAGCGTAAGAAGCTAGCTGGTGGTATAGAGGGTTCACAGATTGCTGAGGTGCATGCGAAGCTGGATTCGGTGCATAATTTGTTGATGGGCAAGCAGCAGAAGGCTGTTCACTTTGCTGATGATGTCGAGGTTTTCAAGGAGGATGAGGTAGAGGATGTTAACTACGTTGGTGGTTATGGTTTTCAAGGTCAGAGGAATCACTACAACAACAACTTTCAGCAAGGAGGATTCAAATCTGAGGGTTATCAAGGTGGTCCTGGGTCGAATCAGTTTAGCCAGAAACCTTTCCAGAGCAGTGGTTACACAAGGAACTATGGGAGTTCATCTTATCAGCAGGTACCTGCTAAGACTCCTGAGAGTAAGATCGAGGATATGCTTGAACAGCTGGTTCAAGGGCAAGAGAAGATGACGGTGAGCTTTAATGGGAAGTTGGATGCTCTGTACCACGATCTGAATGGGAAGATCGAAACTCTCAGCATGAACCATAGGAAGTTGGAAATTCAGGTCGCTCAGACTGCAGAAGCTGTGAAACGACAAGAGGGTGTTCTTCCAGGTAGAGGAGAAAACCCAAGGAGGGAGTACATCAATGCAATCATCTCGAGCAGTGCAGAGGAAGTCACTACAGGAATAAAAACTGGCCTAACTGTAGGAAATTTCGTCGATCTTGACGATGAGGACCCCGAAATCGCCCCAGTATCGATCGATACCACCCAGCATCGGTCGATACCCGTACAAGGATCTGCCAAGGACGTTTTGAAGCAACAAGCATCGATCGACACCACTACCTGTGTCGATCGACACCAAGCTTAAGATGACGATTGGGATTCTGAAAATCCCCATGTATCGATCGACACCACCACTAGTGTCGATCGACACCCCTGGCAGACTGATCCAGAAATTGAGAAAACACCCAAGATTGTCGAGGAAAGGGTTTACAAGCCTAGGGTGCCATATCCTATACCACATAGACATCTCATGAACCCCATAACTGCGGAGAAGTTGCTCGCTTTTGAGAAGATGGTCACGAGGATTCCCAGCACTATATCTTTTGAAGAAGCTTTTGAAAACCGTCCTTTGGAGTGTTACTTCCACAACTGCAGAGAAACTGAGGAAGAGATCAAGGCACTCTTCATCAAGGCCAGAAGTACACCACCTCCACCTAAGCAGCTGACTAAGAGGGAAGACCCAGGAAAATTTTCATAGGCATGATGCCTAATCTCATCCAGCTCGTTCAGCTGGATCAATCGCCTCTCAGCAGCAGGCTTGATGTCGAAATTCAGCAACTTTGTAGCCCATGCTGCCTTATGCTCGATCTCCACAGGAAGGTGACATGCTTTCCCATACAGCAAATGAAAAGGTGTAGTGCCCAATGGTGTCTTATAAGCAGTCCCGTAAGCCCATAGGGCATCGTCCAGCTTCGTAGACCAATCCTTCCTAGAAGTTCCCACTATCTTCTCTAGAATCTCCTTGATTTGCCTGTTGGAGACCTCGACTTGCCCACTGGTCTGGGGGTGATAAGGAGTAGCCACATGATGATTCACACCATGCTTCCTCAGTAACTTCTCAAAAACCCTGTTGATGAAATGACTGCCACCATCACTTATAACAATACGAGGCACGCCAAATTGTGGAAAGATGATGGTCTTAAACAGCTTAAGAACCACCGAAGAGTCGTTGGTTGGACTAGTAATTGTCTTCACCCACTTAGAGACATAATCCACTGCAACTAGAATGTACTGGTTCTTGTATGACGAAGGAAAAGGTCCCATAAAATCGATACCCCAACAATCAAAAATCTCAACCTCAAGGATAAAATTTTGTGGCATCTCATGTCTCTTACTGATCTTCCCTCTCCTCTGACACACATCACACTGCGAGATAAAGGTATGAGCATCTTTAAACATAGTAGGCCACCAGAAGCCTGCTTGAAGAACCTTGGACACCGTCTTAAAAGTAGCAAAGTGTCCAACATACTCAGAACCATGACAGTGAAATAAAACCTCAGGTACCTCCGAGTCAGCAATGCATCTCCTGTAGATACCATCAGAGCAATGTTTATACAGGTAAGGCTCATCCCAAAAGTATCGCCTTATGTCTCGCAGAAATTTCTTCTTGTCATATTTCTTTAGGTGTTTTGGCTCTGTATCTGCAGCGAGGAAGTTGGCAATATCAGCATACCATGGTAGATCAGAATCGGCTGCAGCAACAAGATACTCCTCAGAAACACCAAGGTGTTCCACGGTCATAACAGGTTCAGGAGCCGATGGGTATCGACCGACACTAGGGGAGTGTCGATCGATACTGAAACCTGCAATTCGTGGGAATTGCTGATTTTCGGTGAAGCCACTTTAGAAATCAGTTTCCACGTAGTAAATTTACTCCTTAGGTAATTGATCATCAATAGGTACATCTGTATCGAGCTTCAACCTCGAAAGATGATCAGCAACCCCATTCTCTACTCCTCTCTTATCCTTTATCTCAATATCAAACCCTTGGAGCAAAAGAACCCAACGACAAAGACGAGGTTTGAGATCCTTGTTCTGCATCAAATACTTGAGAGCAGCATGATCAGTGTGAACAATTACTCTGCTCCCAATCAACTAAGGGCGAAATTTATCGAAAGAGAAAACCACCACAAGTAATTCCTTCTCTGTTGTGCTGTAGTTCCGCTGAGCAACGTCCAATGTTCTGCTGGCGTAGTGGATGACATGCAGCTTCTTATCCTTCCTCTGACCCAAAACAGAACCGACAGCAAAATCGCTGGCGTCGCACATAATCTCGAAAGGCAAAGTCCAATCTGGAGGTTGCACAATAGGAGCACTCACTAATGCCTTCTTAATCTCCTCAAAGGCCGCAAGACACTCTGGTGTGAAATCAAATTGTGCTTCCTTGCATAACAAGGCGGTGAGTGGGCGGGTTATCTTGGAGAAATCCTTAATAAATCTCCTGTAAAACCCAGCATGACCCAGAAAACTCCTAATATCTTTCACAGAAGTCGGTGGTGGCAGACCTGTCATAACCTGAATCTTAGCCTTATCAACCTTGACCCCAGCTTCAGAAACCTTGTGCCCAAGAACGATGCCATCCTGAACCATAAAGTGACACTTTTCCCAATTAAGGACCAAGTGTTTCTCCTCACACCTCTGTAGCACCTTGCACAAGTTAGCCAAACAGTCCTTGAAAGATGATCCATATACTGAAAAATCATCCATGAACAGCTCCATAAAGTCCTCAATCATGTCTGTGAAGATAGACATCATGCATCTCTGAAAAGTAGCTGGAGCATTACATAATCCAAATGGCATTCTCGTGTATGCGAATGTGCCATAAGAACATGTAAAAGCCGTCTTCCCCTGATCATCTGGATGAATCGGAATCTGGAAAAAGCATGAATACCCATCGAGAAAACAGTAGTAGGGATGACTAGCCAACCTCTCTAACATCTGGTCAATGAAAGGCAATGGGAAATGATCTTTCCTTGTGGCTGCATTCAACTTCCTGTAGTCAATACACATTCGATGCCCAGTGATAGTCACCAACTCATCTTTCTCATTCTTCACCACAGTTATCCCTCATTTCTTAAGGACAACGTGCACCGGACTAACCCAAGAACTGTCTGAGATGGCATAGATAACCCCTGCATCCAAGAGCTTCATAACCTCTTTCTTAACCACTTCTTTCAGATTTGGATTCAGCCTTCTCTGATGCTCAATAGTAGCCTTTGACTCGTCTTCAAGATGAATCCTATGCATGCACAGATCCGATGATATACCTGAAATGTCATCAAGAGAATAGCCAAGAGCTTTGCGATACATGCGCAGCTTTCTCAGCAGTAAGGCAACCTCTGCGTTGTTCAAAGAAGCATTAATAATCACAGGTATGTGGAATTAGGACCAAGAAAAACATACCTCATATTGGCTGGAAGTGGCTTGAGTTCCACCTTAGGAGCTTTCTCCTCACTCTAATCCCCAAGCTTAGCAGCTTGCCTAGAACATTCGCCCAATTCCTTGTCTGGTCGTAGGGTGTCGACCGATACTAAGGGAGTATCGATCGACACTGATGGTGCAGTGTCAAGCATCTTCGAGTAACCAGCAGCGTCTTCACTCAAGGACACCTCAGATTCAGTTGAACAAACCAGTGCCCTCTCCAATGGATCCTCAGGATGCATCTCCAAGAAGTACTCTTCAGCAATATCCGTGAAAGTATCTACGAAGAAAGTCTGCCCATCGATAGTCGGTCTCTTCATCATCTTATCCATGTTAAAGGTCATGACCAAATCACCTATGTTAAGAGCTATCTTCCCATTCCTGCAATCAATCAATGCACCAGCTGTGGCAAGGAATGGTCTACCCAAGATAAGGGGGTCTCTGGGCTCAGCATCGTACTCCAAGACAATGAAATCAGTTGGGCTCAAGCAATTCCCGATCTTAATAGGAACATCTTCGAGTAGCCCCTCTGGAAGTCGCACTGAGCGATCAGCAAGTATCAAAGATATCCTGTTGGGCGTGAAATCTGTCATACCCATCCTCTTGGCAACTGAATACGGCATGAGGTTCACATTTGAGTCAAGATCACATAGAGAACGCTCGAACCTCTCGGTGAATATCGTACAGTCCAACACAAAGCTCCCTGGATCCGGAAGTTTCTTTGGAATTATGTTGGTTAAGATTGCACTGCACTCCTGAGTAAGCATCACACATCCTTCTTCTAGGTTCACGTTGCTAGACACCATCTTCTTGACATATCTTCTGAAAGCTGGGGAAGTCTTAATAGCATCGAGGAAAGGAAGTTCAACAATCAGCTTGTCCAATATCTGCTTGCATCTAGAGTCTTCCACCTCCTTCTTAGTCTTCCCAACAGCTCTAGGATAAGGTATCCTCGATATGTAGACTCGTTCTGGAACTAGCTTAGGCACTACATTCGAAATCTCATGTGTCTTCTCTGTTGTAGTCTCAGTATCGACCGATGCTTGAGGAATGTCGATCGACACTAGGGCTTTGGAGTTGTCCCGTTGCAAGATTTTAACTGGTATCGATCGACACTGGGTTGTATCGATCGATACCCTGGGGATTTCAGAATCCTCATCGTCGAGATCGACGAAAATCTCTGCAGGTGATGCATCCTTAACTCCTTAGAGTGATTGAATTGATGTGCTCCCTCCTTGGGTTCTCTCCTCTACCTGGAAGAACACCCTCTTGCCTTTTCACAGCTTCTGAAGTTTGAGCAACCTGAATTTCCAACTTCTTTTGACTCATACTGAGCGCTTCGATCCTTCCATTCAAGGTTGTGTAAAGATCATCCAACTTCCCATTGAAGCTCACCGTCATCTTATCCTGCCCTTAAACCAGCTGTTCAAGCATAGCCTCGATCTTGCTCTCAGAATTCTTAGCAGGTACTTGCTGATAAGATGAATTCCCATAGTTCCTTGTGTAACCACTGCTCTGAAAAGGTTTATGGTTAAACTGATTTGATCCATAACCACCTTGATTACCTTTAGATTTGAAACCTCCTTGCTGAAAGTTGTTGTTGAAATTTCGGTTGTTGTATTGATTCCTCTGACCTTGAAAGCCAAAACCACCAATGTAGTTAACATCCTCTACCTCATCCTCATTGAAAACCTCGACATCAGCAAAGTGAACAGCCTTTTGCTGTTTGCTCATCAACAAATTATGCACCGAATCCAGCTTCGCATGCACCTCAGCAATTTGTGAACCTTCCATACCACCAGCCAGCTTCTTACGCTCCATGTCAGCACTCTTTGTGCTATTGCTAGACGCAAAATTCTCAATCAGCTGGTAAGCATCATCAGGATATTTGGTAAAGAAATTACCATTGCTCGCAGAGTCCAGCGCCATCTGATACCTCCAGTCAATCCCTCTGAAAAAGAAACTCAGCAACTGAACCATAGTGTACCCATGATGTGGACAATCCCTCTGATACGATCTGAATTTCCCCCAAGCAGCCTTGAAAGCCTCAGTTATTCCCTGAGAAAAATGGGAAATCTTATTCCTAAACCCTTCTGATCTCGCATCGTCATAGAAGTTGTTCAGGAAAGCAGTCTTAGTCTCATCCCACGTAGTCAATGACCCAGCTGGTAGTTGCTTGAGCCAATAAGAAGCATCCCCACCAAGAGAGTATGGGAAAAGCTTACAGAACAGATAGTCGTAGGACACTCCATTGCATTTGATGCTAGAGACCAAATCCTCGAACTTCTCGATATGATCCATGGGGTGTTCATTAGATAGACCATGAAAAGTGTGCTGGCCTACAAGAGTGTAGTATGCAGGCTTCAGCTCGAAGTCATTCCTCTGAAAGGCAGGAGGACGAATCGCTGATCGATTTGCGTAGAACTGATCAGGTCTGTTGCATCCACCAATTGTTCTACCACGCTCAACCGCAGCGTTCTCAGCAATTACAACAGCTAGAGGGGTAATAACGTTCCCATCTCCATCAAGTCTTTGCCCTCTCTCATTGCACAATTGACCCTCTCGGTCTCTGAAAGTACCAGCTTCATCCTGAATCAAAACCACTGGGTTGTTGTTCATCTTTGCTGGCTTCTTTGCTTTTCTGAGTGTGCGTTCCAAATGTGCTAGCTGCTCGTTTGACATATCAACTAGCTGAGTAATCTTGTTTCTTCTGGTTTCTCGAGTAGGCATACACCTGAAACACGAAAGATCAAGAACGTAAGTAACCGAAAAAAAAAAGAAAAACGCGACGAGTGTCGACCGATACCACTAGGGTGTCGATCGATACTCGACGATTTAGTCGAAATTCTTCACTAAAATCTAATTGCGAAATTGAGTCCCCGGCAACGGCGCCAAATTTGATATGCTCAAATTAATACCCTAATAAGTACTAAAGCAGTGTTGTAGTATAAGTAGAGGTCGAACACAAGAACTTCAGAATTCATGCAATAGATTATGTAGATTCGAATTAAGCTAAACCAACAAATGTAAATGAAAGCAATGCGTAAACTAAATGTGTTGTAAGTCGATTGGAAGGAAGATAGGCTCAGGGTATTTCTCATGAATTCAATGAATGTAGATAAACTAACTAACATGATTCAGTTTTAGCGCGGTTCTTGAACTCAAATCACTAAAGTATAGCTAACCAACTCTCGTTGCGAAAACTACCTAAGTCTAAATTCTAGAATTCCAAATCTCTTTGCGAATCCTAAAGTCTAAACCAGCTTTTATTTTAAGTTTGATTTGTTCACAAAACAACTAAACCAAATCTCTTTGCGAATAGTTATTTTGCTCACTCTAAGTTCTGTCAGGTAATTAATCGCACTCTCGTGCCTAACCAATTATCCTAAGATCTAAGTTCTAGGTGATCAATCTAGAATTAGCTTTGAGAACAACCTAAGGCGAAGAACTAATTCAGATGGTGAATCGTAATTATTCAATTAACCTAACATTCAGAGAAAACCCTTATGAGAACCCTGAACCTAACAAGAGAACTACTCAGACATGATAATTGAGACAATAAACATGACTGAAATAATACTCAAATAAATAATAAAAAAGAGAGTAACAAGAGGGTTCAAAATCTTCTCTCGGACGAACAGAGTCTCAGACTTGTCTCCCTTAGAAAGCTCTCTCTCCAAAACTCAGAATCCAAAATCAAGTCTAATCAAGTGTACTCAACCAAAGTGGCTCAAAAACCTAATTAATAACCTAAAACATGTTTTGGGGCTTATTGCAATTATTAAAGTCATCTGGGCAATTTTGCAATTCTTCAACTCTTCATAAAAGTCGCGACTTCTGTCTTACTGCAATGAGTATCGACCGATACTATAGTAGTATCGATCGATACTGAGACTCTAAATCGGGTACTCAGCTACACAAGCTTCTGTTTTGCTTCAAAATGCTCCAAAAAGCTCCAATATCTCCAACTATGCTCCAAACGTGCTAAAACCTGTAAAAGACTCTAAAACACTACAAAATAGTAAAAAAACTCTATAAAACGGACATATATCATGGTTTAAAAAGGGTAAAAACCATGATATATCAAGGTTCGGGTTTTCAATTATCAGAAGATAGCTTATAAGGAAATTTTTAGCGTGATGCAAGTGGAGCCGTTCATCGTGATCGTAGATCCTTGTGGAGCGGATAGCGTTGTCCGTTGTCGAATTATATTTGTACTAGTTCTCATAATTTGTATCAATATTTTAAAAAAAATCCATGTTTCAATAAAATATAATTTATTATTTTAATATAAATCATTCCAAATTCTAGATTGAATATTTGAATACACACCTTAATGGAGACCTGTCCCTTTTATAAAACAAGGAAAGTACTTACTTCAAGCCATACAATCTATTTTAAGTTTAAGAGCCAAATTTTATAACATGTTAGTTTGGTAAGATGGTTACAAGGATAGCACTTGAGTTAGCATTTCCCATGTTCGAATCTCTTCCTCGTCATCTTTCCCTCTTTTTTTGCAATATTTTTTCTTCCGTTTGTACTTTTTTTTTTGTTTTGGTTCACAAATCAAAACCTCTTCTTTCCTTATTATTTTCTTAGGCAATATTTTTTTTCCATAGACTTATTTTTGGGGCAATAACAAAAACAATCCCTTATTGTTTTATATAAATCAACTAAATTGTAACAAATCTTGACAAACTTTATAAAAAAAAAAAGTTGGTGCTAAAATACAAACTTAAAACTTTCGATTTTGTTACTTAAAAAATCCGACTCTTTAGTCTCCATATTCTATGATTTTAAGTACTTTTATATCGTTTTAGTGTTATTTTGTATCATTAGTATTTATATAGAAAGCCACATATATTCAAATATGTTTTAGGCCACTCAAAACTACTGAATGGCCCTGCCTTACTGTATATATATTTCTTCCGGTTTTCTTTGTTTTTCACTAAAAATATGTAATCGCTATTCTAAATTTCAAGTTGTTTTGCACAGCATGAAACATGCCATAGGTTTAGTAGTAAGGACAAGTACAACAAAGCTTAAAACATGCCATATTTTCTTGAGGGATTATGAAGCTTACATCGTCATTTGTTGTAATATTGTGTTATTTAATCTGTCATTTATTGTAATTAAACAAGAAATTTCTTCAATACCAATAAAGTAGTCATAGTTTTTGTTTTCTTTTGCGGACTTCTAAAAATTAAAATAAATAAAGTAAAAAAAAAAAGACAAAAACCTCACAATAATAAATCTCCTTCCCCAATGGAGACTAGAAAGTAGAGTGATAGTGAGAAAAGCAGAACAAACATCACCTGCTCAGATAGAGAAATAAAGAGAAAGAGATAAACAAAATCTCGATGGACGAGAGACCCGAGACGGAGCTAATATCAATACCAGCGACGCCGCGAGTCTCCACACCGGAGATTCTAACTCCGTCCGGTCAAAGATCGCCTCGTCCAGCCACCAAATCGTCGTCGGCGGCATGGACTCCGACTTCATTCATATCGCCGAGGTTCTTGAGTCCGATTGGGACGCCGATGAAACGCGTTCTTGTCAACATGAAAGGGTATCTCGAAGAAGTGGGTCACCTCACTAAGCTCAACCCTCAAGACGCTTGGCTTCCTATCACCGAGTCTCGTAACGGAAACGCTCATTACGCCGCGTTTCATAACCTAAACGCTGGTGTTGGGTTTCAAGCCCTCGTTCTTCCCGTCGCGTTTGCGTTTCTTGGCTGGTGCGTTTGCGTTTTGCCCTTTTCTTCTTCTTCATCTTGTTCATCATTTCCAACAATATCTTTTCTTGTGTTTTTCGATTTTTCTTGATGTTTGTGTTCAGTCTTTTCAAGATGATTTTTTTTTAGTGAACGGCGAGGGTTCAGATCCAATTTCAGGGTTTACATGTTTGATCAAAATAGTTTTTATTATCGGAAATAATATTATATTGACTAATTTTGTTTTTTTGATGATAATATATTGACTAATTTACTTCAATTTTGGAGTAGAGATTTTATTTTTTTGATATTTTTTTTTTCATTTGTCATGCTTCCATCATTACACATGGGGGTACTCTCAGACTAACTTTTTGCTTTAATTTGGATTTAAGACAGAGCCTTCTTTATCGTCGGTTTTGTTTCTTGTTGATTTCCGGCAAAAAAAATACAATTATAACAAAATTATTTCTTATTATATATAACTTCACAAAAAGGATGCTATTGTTTTTAATAAACATTATGTAAATATTCATGCATCCGAGTTTTTATTTTTTGTAAGTTCAAGCATATATATAACTTGTTATACCTTTAAGGTTGAGCATTTGGTTAGTCCAATGTCTTAGTGATGAATTATTTTATTTGCGATCAAGTAGTAATTGATTGTTATTTATGAAGATTTTGAGAATTAAACCAGTTTCTGTGGACTATTGTTGTTTAGGAGTTGGGGAATACTGTCATTGACAATAGCCTATATCTGGCAACTCTACACATTGTGGATTCTGGTTCAGTTACACGAAGCTGTCCCAGGGAAGCGTTACAATCGATATGTCGAGCTTGCGCAAGCTGCATTTGGTAAGAAAGAGAGATTGAAATTTACATTTTCATTGATACTAACTTTGTGTATACTAAAATCTTGGATTCTTGATTTGAAACAGGAGAAAGATTAGGAGTTTGGCTTGCATTGTTTCCTACGGTTTATCTATCAGCAGGAACCGCGACAGCGCTGATTCTGATCGGTGGAGAGACAATGAAACTCTTTTTCCAAATAGTTTGCGGTCCATTATGCACCTCGAACCCGTTAACTACAGTCGAATGGTATCTGGTGTTTACTTCTCTATGCATCGTTCTGTCTCAGCTTCCGAATCTCAATTCGATTGCGGGACTTTCCTTGATAGGAGCAGTGACTGCAATAACTTACTCCACAATGGTTTGGGTTCTCTCTGTGAGCCAACCAAGACCAGCCACTATCTCATACGAGCCTCTTTCTATGCCTTCGGTATCTGGTTCGCTC
This sequence comes from Eutrema heterophyllum, assembly GCA_002933915.1. NCBI lineage: Eukaryota > Viridiplantae > Streptophyta > Magnoliopsida > Brassicales > Brassicaceae > Eutrema > Eutrema heterophyllum. The sequence continues at coordinate 25,866 of PKMM01023943.1, forward strand.
TTTTCCGTCTTGAATGCTCTTGGCATTGTAGCTTTTGCCTTCAGAGGTCACAACTTGGTTTTGGAAATTCAGGTAAAATGCAAAATGTTTCTGTTTATATATAATGCATATTGGACTTGTGATTTAGTATGGTTAACGGTATCTGAGTATTGAAAACTTTGTAGTCGACCATGCCATCAACGTTTAAGCATCCAGCTCATGTACCAATGTGGAAAGGAGCCAAAGTTGCTTACTTCTTCATTGCTATGTGTATCTTTCCAATCTCCATTGGAGGCTTTTGGGCTTATGGGAACCTTGTAAGATCCATTTACTATATCCTTGGTTTATGTCTTCTTGTCAATTAAGGATGTCTAATCTGGTGTTAGGTTCAGTTTGCATTCAGTGTTTTAAGCTAAATATATTAGAACTTTCAGAAAACTTAAGGTTTTAGATGGTCTATTTCCTTTTCCGCCCGGTATCGATTACCGTTTTTCGAGTTCAAGTCGGAAGATATCAAAGTTTTAATCGGTTTACTTCCTTTTCCGTTCGATTTTAGCTACGGTTTCTCGGATTTAGAGATAAGAAACCGAAACTGTTTTTTTTTCTTTGTATTTGGTTCGGTTTCCGGATTTGACACCCTTCCTAGTGTCAAAAGCATAAACTTGATGTATATTTTTCTTGGTCTTACAGATGCCTTCAGGAGGTATGCTCGCTGCTTTATATGCATTCCACATTCACGACATTCCGAGAGGCTTATTAGCGACAGCATTTCTCCTAGTAGTCTTCAACTGCCTGAGCAGCTTTCAGATATACTCTATGCCCGCCTTTGACAGCTTCGAGGCTGGTTACACAAGCCGAACCAACAAGCCGTGTTCGATCTGGGTCAGATCAGGTTTCCGGGTCTTTTTCGCTTTTGTCTCGTTCTTCATCGGCGTTGCTCTCCCTTTCCTGTCTAGTCTAGCGGGTTTGCTCGGTGGACTCACGCTTCCGGTAACATTTGCTTATCCTTGCTTCATGTGGGTCTTAATCAAGAAACCGGCGAAATACAGTTTCAATTGGTATTTCCACTGGGGGTTGGGTTGGTTGGGAGTTGCATTCAGCTTGGCATTCTCCATAGGTGGGATTTGGAGTATGGTTACTCAAGGACTTAAGCTCAAGTTCTTCAGTCCTAACTAAGTAATAGCCTATGTCCAAAGTCAGTGGTTTTGTTTGGTTGACAAGTTTTAAGTTTGTAAGAGATTTTGTATTGTCTGTGATTTGTTTAAGAGTGCCTTGTTTTTGAATTGGGACAATATAATGTGTAATATATTCAGTAAGCTTTTTTCAATATGAAAATTTTGGATTTTTTTTTAATCTTAATTGAAAGTACAAAATAGCGTTTGTTGTGAAACAAAACTAGAATTAAATAACTTTATACCCCGGTTTGGATTTTTGAATATGTTGAAAACAAACAAATAGATGAAATATTTTCTCTCAAGTAAATATCACCGATTAATATATGAACTAAGCATTTAACTCGGTTTAATATTCAAACCCATTAATATGCTTGTATTTTTATACCCTCGACTTAATTGATAGAATTAATTCTATTAATAAAAAAATAAAATCTCTAAATGACGCTGAATGTTATTTTAAGGGTTTGATAAGAAAAACAAACGTTCAAATGCATCATCGCTTAGACCTTTTTTTGCTTTTTGTTTTTGTTGTTCTTTTTATTCATTTGTTAATCACAATTAGAATTCATTAAAAAAATTAGAATTCATATACTATATGATCTCATAAATATTTGAGAGTGAGGGGGGTGTGTTAGAATGATAATAAAGATGTGAGAATAATAATAATTGATGTAGGGATAAGCCGAGGGAAGTCACAACACACATGCTTAGAGGCAATGATGTGAGAAGCCACAAATTGGGCAACGGCATCATAGTTGTGTAATTATGGACGTATTTTAAACAAATGTTGGGTCGTTGATCATTATAGGAAAACTTTGGATCATTATAGATAAATATTCTTTCGGAGATTTAAGTTTCTTTTTGTTTTGCAAATGATTCAAATCTCATGATGACGATAATTTAATTTGATCATTGAAGTCAATGAAACCCACTTCCAATATTGAATGGAAACTAAAGAATACTTAAACAGGATTTCTCACCAGGCTGGATCAAATAGATTGCTTACATATTAAAACTGCTAAGCAAGCTAGCCACTTTGCTTTGGTAAAGTATTTGGAGGAAATTTTGGCGTGAACAAGGTTTGTAGAGGTTAGAAGAAAAGGGTATGCATAATATAAATTGGAATCGTTTTTGTTTTGTTTTTAACATCACTAAAATAATTAGAACGGTTGAGAAATTCGAACCAGAAATACAGAGTTTACATATAAAGTATCAAACGGATATGACCGAGCACTACGTGCTAAATTTGAATTAGAAACTTAGTAAACCTAATGTCGAGTTGCATCAGCAATTCATTGTATTTCCTGCTTTTGCTTTTTATGTGAATCCCAAGTTAGTTAGATTTGGAGAAGCTATTTTAGATGAGATTTTATTGACTAGTTAAAGATGGCATTGCTTTTTCAAGCTACAATGTTCGTATAATTTTACAGTTGATTACATGTGATCAAAGAACGGAATGCTTGAATATCAGACTAAACTAAAAAGGAGAGATTAAAATTCAAGTCATAAAATTGTTTTTTCACGAGTTCTTCACACATACAGTTTCATATTTTCCCTCAGAAATGTATCTCAAATGAAATTGTCCTTCGTCCAACGTATCTACAAGTTTTTATTCATTATAATTAAAATATGCAGTAGAAAATGCATATCAAACTGATGCTAGTGGATGAGTTTTCACAAAAATGGCAAAGAAAATGGAGCTCTGCTTATAGAATTAAGTGGCTACAATAACAACAGAATTGCAGAGATCTATGTCCTCAATCCTGAGGTGGAGAAGAACGGTGCAATGTAGTTGGCGATAGAAAATATTTAATCGCCGGTCTGTAAAATTATTGAATTTTATGGATGAGATCAGACAAATGAAGGTAGGGGAATCTCAACTTATTCTGGTAATTCCATCAAACAAAACATCATAGGAAACACAATCAAGTCATATGAAAGACTCATCGAAGATACAACATCGATAGAACAGATTGAATCAATCGATCGAACATATGGAATCGATCAAGTAGAAAATATCAAACCAATAAATAGAAATTCTCTAAATTCTGAAACATAGTAATGCATGATGAAAGAAATTGAATTTTTTTTTTTTTGGATATTTATGTCACCAATATATTTTACTTTCAGAAGTAACTTTGCGGTTAGGCTTGTTTAATCGAATAATTGTTTTATTACGAATGCCCTATTAACAAATAGAGAAACAACATAAAATGGAAAATTATAATGATTATGTAATTCTTTTATAAACGCAAAGTTAATTTGTTGTAAGAGTAAACAAATCAGCGGGTAAAAAGAATTAGGATATATCTCAGTTTTTTTTTTTTTTAATCTCAGTTGATTTAAGCTAACCACCAACCAATATGTTACTGAAATGTGGACTGATTTGGACATCACATTCTATTTTTCAAAAAGCCGAAAAAAAAAATTAAAAAATATTAGTAAGATTAAAGTTACTATAATATTTGACAAACAATCAAATGGAGCTAATTACGCTTTGACTTAGCAATGTTGAATGATTTATGTGCGCAAAAGTTTTATTAGTTGGTAACAAACCTGAGCATTATTTTTTCTCAGTCCTCGGGTCATAATGTTGTTACCATTCATATTGAGCACATTTTGTTTTTGGCTTTTGACCACAATCTCTTATATATATATATATATATATATATATATTGAGAAGGACTGAAAAAAAAAACTTTAGCTTAACATGTTATTTACAAATGTGCCAGGATGATGTGTCATCACCATAGAGTTTCTCATGAGATTTTTTTTTAAAAGTTTAACTTACTAGAATAATTATATTAGTGTCATTCACATTAAACTTATGTTTCACTTGATTAATATGCATAATCATATAGCCTCTCAAGATATTTTTGTAAAAAGATTTTACTTACTAGAATAATTGCACTCATGTCATTCATATTAAACTTATGTTTTACTTGATTAATATGTATAATCATATAAGTTTTATTATGAGATTTTATATACAATATTAAATCAATATTATTTTATAAGTTATTTCATTTCTAAAAAAAAAAATTTGTTTTCGATTTTTTTTAATGTGAAAAATATTATTCTTACAAATTTCATATTTACCAAAACTATTTATTTATAATTGACAAAAATATTTAACTAAAACTACACATTCAATATTTCTATCGATTATTTTGTATTTTTTATAATTTTGTGAAAATCATTGTAGTTTAACCATTTAAAAACCTTCACGATAACAAACAAAAATCTATATCAATATCGTTTAAATCACATACCTATTTCATAATGCAAAACTGTATTTCCATTTCTTCATTTACCAATCAATATAAAATTCTGCAAAAATAATTTTATATCATTACTCCAAAGAAAAATTGCAATAAAAAATAAACAAAACATATTTAGGTGCTTTGAAATTGGAATTCATTTTAAGTTTTGGCACTATAAATAATTTAGGGGTGGGCATTTCGGTTTAATTTTGGGTTCGGTTCGGTTGATTCGGGTTTAATAAAACTCTAGCCGAACTCAACCAAAATAAGTTTGGTTCGGTTTGGGTTTAGTTCGGTTCAATTGTAATTTGGTTTGGTTTTAGTTCGGTTTTTAAAAAATCAATTTATAAAAACAAGAATCCTAACGAAATGTAAACAAAACGAAGCCATAAAAAAAATGGAAGTTGAAAACAAAAAGGACAACGTGGGTTTAGACTTTTAGCCTAGAGGCTTTAGGTGAAGAACCAAACATCCCACCATATGTGTTTATATTTTTAATATTATTAATTAACTAATTAACGAAAACACATTGGGTTATCGGTTCGGTTCGGTTTTGAACCGAACCGAACCATTCGGGTTGAGAAAAACTTCAACCGATTGGGTTATATATAGAATATGGTTTGGTTTGGGTCGGTTTAAGTTTGGTTGGTTCGGTTCAGTTTTTTTGCCCACCCCTAATAAATATCATCAAATTATCATTTAATTATATTCAAATTAGATGAAACTTACGTTAGAAAATGATAAAGACAAAATATCAGTTACAAAAATTTGCAAATATAATGCATATGGATTTATTTGTTATCTAATACAGTTATCAAACATATTTTGCATTTATTTCTGTTTATTATTGATTATTTAACAATTTTTCAAAATTTTGAAAATCTATATAACATTATTTGGAAACCCTACTATTAGACTATATATAAAAAGAAATGTCTTCCATAAACATTTTACTCATCATTTTTAAAAAGCAGCATTTCTGATCTAATTATAATATTGGTTTCTCATGATTCTTTTTTTTTTTTAACTCCATGAAACTTTTGAAGAATATGTGAAAAATAAAGGTGAATATCATAAGACTTTGCAAAAACAATACCATATTGTTGTTGGTACTAACGATCGAGATGGTTCTAATCGACTCAAAAGTTAGTTATTTGTTTTATTTAGTTTTATCATTCCTATTATTTATACTAAATCTTATTCACATGTAGTTTTATTTTCATAACTGTTAGAATTAATTTATTCTATTAATAGTGAAATGCACTATACATAACATTATATTTTATAATTCTATCTCTACATTGTTATAAAAAAAATGGTTTTATTTCTATATAACATGATATTTTACACCAATATAATATCTTTGTTTGCAGCAAGTCCAATTTCGAGATGTTTGATTCACAATTTTTGAAATTTTTTTTTTATTATTCCACTTTTTAGTGTGTAAAACACTTTCAGAAACTCTTAAAATCAATCGCATATTAAGATAATATGTTAAATTTTAGAAAAATACTATAAGGACGAAATAAGAAAATGTTTATACTACCATTGTATTTTATGATTTTATTTATTTTTAGAGTTTTTCGATTATCTTTTTCATATTATTTGATTTTGACACACAAATCCCATCAAATTTACACAAGTGGGAATGGTCCAAAACATTACAAAATGACAAACAAATTGCCAGAATAGTACAACGTTTGGGAAAATTGTCACAATAGTCTGTTTCAAAAAAAAAATTGAACTGTTTTGGGTTTAGGATTGAGTTGTTTAGGGTTTAGGGTTTAGTTTTAAGTGTGTAGGGTTTATGGTAAATGGTTTAGGCCCTATTCTCAAACGATGTACTATTCTGGCAATTAGTTTGTCATTTTGTACTATTTTGTCAAATGCTCTTTTAAACAATATATATTATATCATTGTGGCTCAAACGATATACTTACAAAAAACTTATGTATTAGATTCAAAATTTTAAATTTTTATGGTCCATATTTTCATTTCAAACTCGGATATTACAAAAAATCTATAGATATTTCACTTTGCGCAAGACGCGGATTACTACCTAGTAGGTGATTATGTGACAATATCTATTAGCTACAATCCTTACACTCAATTCCTTTGTTTGTTTTTATTTTACGTTTAATCACACCTTAGTTGATGAGAACATTCTAAGGTTGAAGCCCTGATAAGTACACCATAATCTATGAGAATAACAAATTCAAACTGTAAAAGTGTCTCATTATCAACCAAAGAAAAAAATCCGTCGGGCTTACCCATAAAACACTAGACAAAACTCGCAATCTGCGGCACCCTACTCTCCAAGATCCGGGTTTTTCTTTTGCGGGTTGATGTTTTTCGACATATCCCTCTCGCGATCTTAGGCTCACATTTGACAAATTTACACTACTTTTTTCAATTTAGTTTTTTTTTCCTCCCCTTTTTATGCATAACAAACAAACTTTAACTTAGTGATTACAACTAGTTTGTTTCATTTAACCGAATGTTTTGAGTGTGAAATTTATAATTACACTGATCGAAATAAAGTTTTAGCATTCTTATTAATTGTTTCGCATACTTAACACTAGACTCACATGACTTGATATGCCAAATCTTTTACACTGCAAATGAACAATGTTGTTGTTGATGTTTATCTATAATAAAAACAAAATTAAGTTCAACGCAATTTCCTCATTTCAAAGATGTAGCAACAGAGTATCTCTTACTACTCCTGCAACAGTACTTCTGTACCTTTTTTTCCTTTTTGGACCCATATGCCTTTACTATTGACTCACCATTTCAAAAATATTGGAGCCAATTTGTCTTCTTTTTTCCCCCTTAATTCCAAAAAATAGGATCACTAAGTTTAACCAACAAATTAAAAAAAGAAAGAAATAATTCCCTTTTTGTCTTCTCAATTTGCTACTCGAAATCCATTCCAACATGTTCATCAAAGAAACAGAGGATTTACAAACCGCCATTGTTGGACCTTAAAAAGTAAAAAGACATTTTCTTTTATGTTTAATTTGCTTCTTTGGGTTCTTTGTTCTTCTCTCTATCCCACTAGGAAAGTAGAAAAAAAAAAAGAAACAGAAAATTCCAAAAAGAAACAAACAAATAACAGAGGCAAAAGAAGAAGAAGAAGACAAGAATCAAGAAACGGTTTTTTCACTTAACATCGTTGCCTTGCATTGAGATCTCAAGACCAGGCCAAATCAAACTGTCCCCACTTTTGCCTTCAGTGCCCCCGATCTGCCACGTGTCACCACCATCCACCACCGGAATCTCTCCTCCGGAGCTTCCTCCTCCTCCAAGATACCCAATACTCATCTCCTCCAACCCGTACCCGAACCCGAACCCGTAATCCAACCCACCACCGTTTCCATTTCCCAAAGCCAAAAACGCTCCTTCGCTCTGCCCACCCAACAGCGACGCGAAGCTTCCATAACCCGAAATTACATTACTACCCTCGGTCGTGGCGGTTCCTTGCTTTATCGCCGGTTCCGATTCGTGGGTCGTTGTGGTGATGACGGAAGAAGAACAGGAAGAGGAGGAGGAGGCGGTAGTGGCGGTGGCGGAGGCGGAGAAAGAGCGGTGGCGTTTGGAAGAGCTCCGGCGAGTTCCGCCGCCGATGGGGACGTCGCGGAGTGTACCACCTTGAGTCCAGTAACGGCGGCAAGATTTGCAGAAGTAACGAGGCTGCGAGAGGTTGTAGTTGTTGTAGTAACAGAACTTGGTGTTGATGGAGTTGCAGCGAAGACAAGGCAGAGGCTCGGCAAGATTCGGCGGTGGGTAAGCCGCCGTTGAGCCCTGAACTCTGGTGGGTCGGGTTTGGGTTGATTCCGACGGCATGATTTGAGAGATGATGAGGAAAACGACAAAGAGATTTTTGGGAAGAGAGAGAGAGAGAAGCGAAAGAGAAGGGATGTTGTGAGAGTGGTGATGTGGGTTTTATAGGCTAAGACCACCCAATCATATGGTGTTTTGAGACATGAATTTGTTTTTTTTAGTTGATATTTTAAAACTCATTAGAAAAATGGTTGGAATTGGAAATTTAGAATTGTTTTTCTTTTGTTAAAATGAATAAAACGGTTACATATGATATGACAGTCGTTTTTTTTTTTTTTTGGGGTATGGTCCTGCAAGACACTACTACTGAACTAGTATTTAAGAAAGTTATATGCACTACACACGATAGCTCTGTGTCGAAAATGTAAGTTATATGCACTACACACGATAGCTCTGTGTCGAAAATGTCTGTTTAAGATCTACACAATTTAATTAAAGGCGGTTTAGGTGTTTATAAGAGAAAACAATAATCATCATTATCATGGCTGGTTCTTGGCTAAAACTAGTAAAACAACGGCTTTAGTTGCCAAATTTTATTAAAATTTTAGGAACATCAATTTTAGATAAGTTTCTTTGATACATATAGTGTGGTAAAAGAGCATTATTTTGTTAGTATGCTTGGCGTTGGGCTTTTAGGACATAATTATTTTTTAAAGTTTTGAAAGTCAAAATTTTGTCACCCATACTTTTACTTCCTCTATTATTTTTTTTTCTCATAAGCTTCAACTATCTTTTTTTTTACTGTCAATACTTTCTTATTTTCTAAAATCACATTTGTGAGATTTTTTTATTGTAAAGTCACGGTTTTTATTTTAAAGTAAAAATCTACAGTAACAGCCCATACCAAGCAATCCCATAATTCCATGCCGACTCTGATCATTACTATGTTTGCGAAGTATTTTTTTGGACATAGCAGCCTCACGTTCACTATTAGACTTATGATGTGTTGCGTTTTTGTTAACTCATTCTAAGTAATGTTTGAAAGAACCAAGTATGATCTGCAACAAAGAGATTTTACAAGTGATACAACAGTGGCGGGAAAACAAGTTATATCAAAGTCAACGATGATGTGGCACTTCGAGTTTGGCAAAATAAAATAGATTTTGGTTGACAATAGAGGAGTTGTTGTCACAAAAAAATGCACAGAGTAGCTGTTGCAGAAAAAGGAGCAGATGGGACTTCATTATGAAAGAAGCAAAAGCGTCTTACCCTTTGAACAATAGAAAGGTCCACGATTGGAGACAGTGCTATTTAAAGGGATGGAAGAGCCACGATTAGGGTTAGCTCTTCCAAAAACAAAATTCTAAGAACTCAAGCAATAAAGGCGGAGAAGAGTTCTTAATGAGTGAACAAAGAGACACATAGTTGTTGCTTGATGTATGTATTTTTGCATCATTTTCACTTAGTTTTTCTACTAGTTTTCATCCATCTTTGCATCCATTTCATCATTATTCATTCATTTTAGTTTAGATTTCTCTCATTAGAGTCCTATGATGTATATCATTAGAGTCCTATGATGTATATATTGCATTTGCACTTGTATTTTGGTTGTTTTTAGGTACTTTTGGAGCAAGATGAGGAAAGGGCTCAAAGGAGAGAAGCATGGAGATGACGAGGAGCCAAAGAAGTGGAGGAAACAAGAGAAGAGAGGCTTGCATCGGTTGTTGGACCGATGCAGGAAGGCGTTGTGACGAGTACGAAGAAGAAATCTCAGCCAAGTCCTAGGATAAGTCTGTATCGGTTGCTGGACCGAAGGAGAGAGCCGACGCGAAGAGCTGGAGATGGAGCAGGAGCCCTTGGTGCAGAACACATCGGTCTTAAGGGCGATGAAGGCAACCGATGGAACGAGCCAAGCTGCGAGCAAAAGATCAACAGTCAGGAGACGCTCACACCGGTCCATCGACCGCCACCTATAATCGATGCAACGAAGCTGAAGCCGAAGAAGAAAAAGATCCGTGTTCTGATGATCAGCATGGCGGTCACCTGACCGCCACACACGACTGATGTAAGTTGCATTGTCTATTTGGTTTTGACCCTACCCGGTTTGTCCCGGGTCGATCTGGTTGACTTTGTCTCCATTATAAATATTTTAGAGAACATTTATAGACCTAAGTTTTCATCTATTCTTAGTCTCCAACCTCTTTACTAAAAAACCCTAGGTTTTGTTGGATCTTGAACCACTTTCATGATCTAGTAAACTTTCTTATATTTATTACCAATCTTCTTAATCTCCTTCTCATTATGCCTTTCTTTGATGCATTTTTTTTTGTTTACTTAAGTATGTGTGAGTAGTTTCATTATGGGTCTTGGGCTAGGTAGATTAGGGTGATTAGGAGTTTGGTTAATGGTGTTAAGTGCATACATTTACATATCAAAATGATTAGGGAGTTTTAATACTAGGGTTAGAAGTAGCTAATCTAGGTCCAGCTTTGTGAACATTTCATGCACTAAAGGTGTTTGATGAAATGTCTAACTCCACCCTAACCATGCATTTCATTCTTAATCCAATGAGGGTTGATGCTTAAGGTGATTTGCAAGCTTGATAGGTTTTTGTTCTCTAGTTCACAAAGCACTTAACCACTATTTAGGCATTGATTAGGTAAGTGATTAGTGAAAGGATTAGTTTATGAGATTAGTCCACTTTAGTTTATCTATGCTTTTGGATTAGACTTTTTTGCACCATTAACCAACTATTAGTCACCCAAAGTCATTGACCTTAGCCCAAAGCCCATATTCCATTTTATATATTTACATCTTTGTTAGTTATTTGCTTATTCACTTATCTTATTTTACTTTGCTTTGCATCTCATTTGTTAGAATTACACAAAACCAACCTCACATTGTCAGATCTAAACTATTAGGTTTCTTGCTAGGTATTAGATTCCTTGTGATTCGACCCTTAACTTACTCATCGACAATACCTTGCACTTGGGGTAGTCTAGTTTAAGTTTAGAATTAAAATTTAAGCATGCATCATTGTTGTGTAGTGAGTTGGGTAGATTAGGAATTGTTCAGGAGCAAATCACATATTGGTGATGTTGCATAACACTGATCGATTAAACTGATTATATGAATCTGTAAGTAATTCTTAATAAAAGCAAGGATTTGCTGTTTGCGTTGTCTTATTCTAAGATAGTACCGATTTCAGTTATTTCAATTGGCATCAGAGCGGGAAACCGACCTGAGATTCAATATCTCTATAAACATGTTAGATCATGCGAAAGAATGGAATCGTCAATGGAATTAGTTATCGCAAACAAAATTGTGATACTCGATACAAAGCGGTATGACTATTGGAAAGTTCGCATGATGCATCTTATCCGAGGCCAAGGGGAAGATGCTTGGACAGCTGTAGAGGATGGATGGGGATCACCTTTCGAACTCACCGAAAAAGGAGTAAAGATTCCAAAACCAAAGTCTCGGTGGTCTGTAGAAGAGAAGAATATGTCAAAATTCAATGCTCGTGCTATGAATGCCATTTTCAGTGGTGTGGATGAAGATGAATTCAAACTTATTCAAGGGTGTAAGTCCATAAAACAAGCATGGGATATTCTGCAGAAATCCCATGAAAGCACCACGAGTGTGAAAAGGACAAGACTAGATCAACTGGCATATTGAGACGATCGTTCAGTTCAACTCAAAAATCAGTGTTATTGCAAATGAACAAGAAGTCTTAGGAAAGACCTATAAAGACCAGAAACTTGTCAAAAAACTCATGCAATGTTTACCACAAAAATTTGTTGCTCACAAAGCTATTATGGGAGTTTCCAGAAATACTGACACACTGAGGTATGAGGATTTGGTTGAAATGTTGAAGTCTGAGGAAATGGAAGTTGATGAAGACAAGTTGAAGAACTCAAAAGAAATTGCCTTCACAGCAGAAAGTGATAACAATCAACTCCAAGAAAATATGCACTACAAGAAAACAGCGTTTTGGCGACTACAAATGGCGACTAACCAATTAGTCGCCAAAAGTTACGACTGATAGGCCACTACATGGCGACTATTTGGCGACCAATACAATTTAGTCGTAATTTAATCGCTAACTTATGACCAAAGAACATAGTCGCTAAATTAGTCGCTATTTTACGACTACATTATGACTATATTTCAGACGCATAATAATAGTCGCTTTATAGTCGTTAAATAGCGACTATTGTGCGACGCTAACACATAGTCGCTAATTTACGACTACTTTACGATTAATTTGCAGATGGCAAACAGTAGTCGCATCATAGTCGCCACTTTGGCGACTAATATGCGACTATTTTGGCGGGTCGCAAGCTAGTCGGTAATCAGTCGTAAAAGACAGGTGAAAAACACGTGTTATTTGTTTTGGGTTGGTGTACCGGTTTTATGCGACTACGACATGTAGTCGCCTTTCAGACACTGTGTAGTCGCTATTTAGTCGCCAGAAATGTCTATATAAGCAAAATTCACCCCATTTCTTCTCCTCAATCGATCTCAAAAACAAAAAAAAACAAAAAAAGAAACCAAAAAGAAAAAAAAAACAGTTTTTATTAGTTAAATAATGTCGGAAATTATAATTATAGTAATTCCCGGGAGTGGATGTATAAGAGGTTCGATGAAGAGACAGGAAATTTCTCGGCAGAGTTCACAACGGGGGTGGAGCAATTCATGACATTTGCAAATAGCCAGCCTCTAACACAGAGTAATGGCAGTAAGTTTTTCTGCCCTTGTAGTGTTTGCAAGAACGAGAAATTTATCCCGGGGACAAGAATTTGGAATCATCTTTATAGCAGAGGATTTATGCCAGATTATTATGTTTGGTATAAGCATGGGGAAGAAATCAATATGGTGGATAGGCCTGGGCAAAATACCCGGACCCGAAGAACCGAACCGGAACCGACCCGAAAAAGGAGGAACCGAACCGAACCCGGAACCGACAAAATACCCGAATGGGTCCTAATCTCCTCTACCCGAAAGACCCGGACCCGAATAGAACCGAACCGAAGAACCGAATGGGTACCCGAAATACCCAAAAAACAATTACATACCCAAAATATTAATTATATTAAGACTTGATATAACCTAATTACCCAAAATTACAACTATAAACCTCAAGATATGTATTATTTTTACACCAAAATAACTGAAATACCCTAAATAATTTAAATATCCGAAAGTTTTTAGTTATATTTGTCAAAATGTAACCAATTTTTTAGTTGTTTTGAATATATTTCGGGTACCCGGAACCGAACCGAACCCGAATGGAACCGAACCGAACCCGAACCGAAATTCTAAAATACCCGAATGGGTCCTAAACTCCTCTACCCGAAAGACCCAGACCCGAATAGAACCGATCCGAACCTGACCCGAAGACCCGAATGCCCAGGCCTAATGGTGGATTTAGGATCGACTTATGTTGATACGACGTATATAGGTGGGAGTGAAGAAGTGGGTAATGTAGTAGAAGATAGATATGTGGATATGGTGAATGATGCATTTCGTCATAACGTGAGTTTTGATAACTATCATCAAGGTGATACTAGTTATCAGAATGTAGAAGAACCGGTACGTAACCATTCAAAGAAATTTTACGACTTGTTAGAAGGTGCAAATAATCCACTATATGATGGTTGTCGTGAAGGTCACTCGCAGTTATCCTTAGCTGCTCGAGTCATGCGAAATAAGGCAGAATATAATATGAGTGAAAAGTTAGTGGATTCGGTTTGCGGAATCTTGACAGACTATTTACCAGAAGGAAACAAGTCAACCGGTTCACATTACGAGACAGAAAAATTGATGCGCAATTTAGGTCTCCCATATCATACAATTGATGTTTGTATTAACAATTGTATGATCTTCTGGAAAGAAGACGAGAAGAAAGATAAATGTCTGTTTTGTGGTGCACAAAGATGGAAGCTTAGGAACGACCGGCGTAGAACCAACGTACCATACAGTCGTATGTGGTATCTACCTATTGCTAACAAATTAAAGAGAATGTATCAGAGCGAGAAGACTGCAGCGGCAATGAGATGGCATGCCGAGCACCAAGCAAAGGAGGGAGAAATAGGTAATCCTTCTGATGCGGCGGAGTGGAGATATTTTCAAGATAAAAATCCCCAGTTTGCCGATAAACCCCGTAACGTTTATCTTGGATTATGTACGGATGGGTTCAATCCATTTGGCATGTCTCGTAATCATTCGATGTGGCATGTGATCTTGACGCCATATAATTTACCCTCGGGTATGTGCATGAATACAGAGTATTTATTTCTTACAATTCTGAATTCTGGGCCAAATCATCCGCGAGCTAGTCTCGATATCTTCCTCCGACCTCTTATTGAGGAGTTAAAATGTTCTGGTCTAATGGCGTCGATGCATACGATGTGTCCTTGAATCAAAATTTTAATCTAAAAGCAGTGCTGATGTGGACGATAAGCGACTTTCCGGCGTATAGCATGTTATCCGGATGGACAACCCATGGTAAATTGTCTTGTCCAGTTTGCATGGAAGATACAAAGTCTTTTTATCTACCTAATGGAAGGAAGACGTGTTGGTTTGATTGTCACCGAAGATTTCTTCCTCATGGTCATCCACTGAGGAGGAATAAAAAAGACTTCCTAAAGGGAAAAGACGCTTCGAGAGAGTATCCACCTCCGTCTTTGACCGGTGAGCAAGTTTATTTCAAGCGGTTGGCTGGTGTAAATCCATCGAAAACAAAGGATGTTGGTGGAAACGGTCACGAAAAGAAGAAGCTGGGCTATGGGAAGCAATATAACTGGCACAAGGAAAGCATATTTTGGGAGCTGCCGTACTGGAGGGACCTCAATCTCCGTCATTGTCTTGATGTGATGCATATAGAGAAGAATTTTTTTGACAACATCATGAATACTCTTATGAGTGTGAAGGGTAAATCGAAAGACAACATCATGTCAAGATTGGATATAGAACGATTTTTATCTCGGCCACACTTACATATTGATAGTGAGGGTAAAGCTCCTTTCCCATCCTTCACATTGACAGAAGAAGCCAAAAAAAGTTTACTGGAATGTGTGAAACATGCGGTTAAGTTCCCAGATGGTTATTCGTCAGACTTAGCTACTTGTGCTGATATGGACAACCAAAAGTTTTCAGGCATGAAGAGTCATGACTGCCATGTTTTTATGGAGCGGTTACTTCCATTTATCTTTGCAGATTTCCTAGACCGGAATGTCCACCTTGTGTTATCAGGTACTAATTACCACTATTTCTTTAAATATGATTATAATAATTTATATAGTAACCTCATGCAATTTTCACGTATATTGTAGGGGTTGGAGCATTTTTCCGGGACTTATGTTCGAGAACTTTGCATACAAGTCGCGTTCAAATTCTAAAACAGAACATAGTTTTAATCCTATGCAATTTAGAAAAGATCTTTCCACCTTCATTTTTCGATGTGATGGAGCACCTGCCTATACATCTCCCCTATGAAGTTGAATTAGGAGGCCCTGTCCAGTATAGGTGGATGTATCCTTTTGAAAGGTTTTTCAAAAAGTTGAAAGGGAAAGCAAAGAACAAAAGATATGCGGCAGGATCGATTGTTGAATCATATATCAATGACGAGATTGCTTATTTCTCAGAGTAATACTTTGTCGCGAATATACAAACGAAATCAAGATAAATGCTAAAATCAATCACATCATGTCCACTTTGCCATTTAATTTGTATACACATGCTATGTATTTTAATGTCAGGTTAACAAGATTCGATGAAGGTGAAGTCCCCGTATATCATGTCCCTGGAGTACCTTCTATATTTACTCAAGTAGGCCGTCCAAGTGGAGAAATGCATGAAATATGGCTCTCAGAGAGAGACTATCAATGCGCACATGCATATGTTTTACGAAATTGTGACTATTTTCAGCCAATTGAGAGGTATATAAGTTGGCATCGCTCCCAGTTTGCGCTTTAATATATATATTATCTTTGTTTAATTTCTCATATTTGTGTTGGTCTTGTGTAGTATGTTCGAGGAATTTATTTCTGCAAAATATCCAGGACTTTCCAAAAAAGAACTCGCCGCGAAAAGAGCTGATGAATATCATTTATGGGTGAAAGAATATGTATGTCTCAAAAATATTCATAACTATGCATATATTTATATTTATATATATTTACGCTATTTTTTATATATATGCAGGTTACTTACTGGAACGCCACAAATCCATTTCCTACTTGGGTTCAAGAGATAGTGCATGGACCTTTGAATAAGGCCAAAACCTGGCCAATGTATTTTACAAGAGGCTATTTGTTTCATAAGCAGAATCACGGCGCTGGACGAAAGAAATGTAACTATGGGGTCTGTGTTAAAGGTGAAAATTACACTGATGCATCCGATGCAGCTGATTTCTACGGGACCTTAACTGATATCATAGAACTCGAGTACGAGGGGATGGTCAATTTGCGAATCACACTTTTTAAGTGTAATTGGTATGACCCTGTTATCGGTAGAGGCACTCGGAGGAGCAATGGTGGCGTTGTAGACGTTCTTTCATCGAGAAAATACAATAAATATGAACCATTTATTCTAGGTACGTACTTATGTATATATTTATATATAGCATTTTATTAATGTCGATATACATATGTATAACTTAAATATACATGTTGATATTGCAAATAGTCTCGCAAGCGGATCAAGTTTGTTATATTCCGTACCCATATACAAAGAAACCGAAGTATTTGTGGCTCAATGTTCTAAAAGTGAATCCGAGGGGAAACATTTCAGGGGAATATGAAAAAAAAGAACCGACTCTTTTGCAAACAGAAAATGATGATGATGTATTGATGACAACAATTGAAGATCTCGTACTCGACAATTTTGTACAAGGAGACCCAATAAACCTCGATTACGATGTCGGAGATGCAGAACCAGAAGACGAATTTCGGTGTAATTTGTCGTCTTCTGATGAAGAATCAGATGACGAAGAACCCTACTAATTAACTATGTTACTTATGTGACAATTTCGGTGTAATTTGTTTTTTACATTATCTGTCATTTTAAATAAAAAAAAAAACTTGTCTTCACAAGGATTTGAATCATGGGGGGGATTGAATCAAGAGTGAAAGAATTACCAGTAGGCAATTGAGTCCTTACTTGGACTCGAAACCAGGGGGATTTAGCAAAGCGTGGAGTATTACCAGTAGGCCAGGGTCATTAATTGTTATTTATCACACAAACAAAATTTTAAGTCAACCAGAAAAGATTAAAAAAAAAAAAAATTGAGTCCTTACTTGGATTCGAAACCGGGGGGATTGAGCAAAGTGTGGAAAATTACCAATAAGCCAGAGTGTTTAATTGGTTATTGTCACACAAAATAATTATTAAGTCGACCTTCCCAATGCGTAAAAAACACAATTACCCTAATTTCCCCTCAATCCTTAGATCAAAAAACCCATTCCCTTTCACTCATCTTCTTCGACTCCTCTTACCCTTTGCTTATTCGAATCTCTTCTCCTTCGATTTCTTCATCTCTTCTCCTTTGATTTCTTCTTCGAATCTCTTCTCCTTCGATTCCTCATCTTCGATTCTTCGAATCCCTCTTCGAAACCCTAATCTCTTCTCGTTCTTTTCCTCTTCTTCGATTCCTCTTCCAAACCCTAATTTCCCCAATCTATCCGGCGAATCTCTCAGAGAAGAGCCCACGATGCCAGTAGGGAAGAACGGTGGAAAACAGAGGAGGAGAAACGCTCCCAACGTTTCTCAGAGACCCGTAGTGTCCATTCCCTCGCCGTCTACGTCACGAACACCGAAACCCCTTCCGCCGCAGTACAACTTCACGACGGCGACCCAAGTTACTCCAACTCCACCTCAAGTCGCCGTCAACAATCAACCGTCAACGTCAGCACCAAATGTCCGAAGCTTTCCACCGCCACAACAACTTTTCCAGAACTCTGGCCTTCAACACAGTGGAGAAGAACCTCTTGTGCCTCATTCGGCTCCACTGGAGGACGCTCCTGCGTCACCACTTCAGGCTCAGAGTCATCCATCTTCTCAAGGAACCAACTTCGAAGACGAATCTCCAGTGTTGCCTGATCTCCAGGAGGACACGGTGAAGGCACTGAATGCTCTGCTTATGGTGCCAGACCGGCATCAGTTTACCACTTTCCTCTCTCCCACACCGACGCCGAACTCGAAATGGTATGAAATCCATCTTTTTATCGCATTTGAATATTACTGGAATCCAATTTTTGGTGTTAAGTATACGATGGTTTTGTGCCCATTGATTGTTTGATTGTAAAGAGATTGCTTATATTTGAAACTAGAATACGATGGTTCTGTGTCTGTGTGTGTCTGTGTGTGTATGTGTGTATGTGTGTCCGAATGTGTCTGTGTCTGTGTGTCCGAGTGTGTATGTATGTCCAAGTTAATGTAATGTACTACTTAGGTCTCTGATTGTTAAGCTTATGGTCAGTTTGATTTCTAAGTGTAGACACATGTAATGTAATGTAATGTACCGTTTGCAGTGGTTTCATGTATTTTGATTAGTTAGGACACTTCTGGTTTCATGTGTTTTGATTAGTCTTAGGTCTCTGATGGTTAATCTTAGGGTCAATTTGATGTCTAAGGTCTCTAATGGTTAATGCTTCTGGTTTCATGTGTTTAATCTTAGGTCTCTGATGGTTAATACTTCTGGTTTCATGTCTGTTTGCAGGTTTACTCGCGACAAGGGATCTAAACTGGTCCGGGCAATTACCAAAGTGTTTACAAACAAATTCGATGGTCCCTACTATAGCTGGACATGTGTGCCTCGGGACAGACAAGAAAGATAGTTCCTGGAGTTCGCGGTAAAGTTTTCTTGTGATGTTTGCTTGTGATGTTTCTGTTCTGTTTACTTTTTGTCCTATATTGGTTTGCTTGTGATCTTTACTTGTGATGTTTACTTTCTGTTCTGTTTACTTTCTGTCCTATATTGGTTTGCTTGTGATGTTTACTTTCTGTCCTATATTGGTTCTGTTTACTTGCTTGTGATGTTTACTTTCTGGAGTTCGTGGTAAAGTTTGCTTATGATGTTTACTTTCTGTCCTATATTGGTTGGCTTGTGATGTTTTCACTCTTGTTCTGTTTTCACTAACATCATTCTATTGTCTTTGTATTGTAGAAAACCCACACCTGGGATCCCTTGATAACAGGGACAGTTAAAGGGTATTTCGATGAGATCTGTCAATGCCGGATGAAAGACATGGTTAGCAGTGTGAGGACAAGTCGAGAGCGACCTAATTGGATCTGCGAAACTGTCTGGAAAATGATGACCGACTACTGGGACACTGATGATGCAAAGCTAAGGAGTCTCACCTATTCCAATGCTCGTATGTCTGATCGTGAAGGTCTCGGTCCTCACATCCATTTATCAGGGCCAAAGTCGTATCAACAAATCCAACAAGAAATGGTTAGTATCTTTTTTCATTTTCTTACACCTTAACAACTTTAAATTATGTCATAATCCTTTGTTTATTTTGTAACATTGCAGGAAGAGGAATTGGGAAGACCGGTTAGTCTTGGTGAGGTTTTCATTAAGACTCATACAAAGCCAGATGGTACTTATGTCGATAGGAAGGCGGAGAAAATTGTTCAAACATATGAGAAGAAGGTGCAAGAGAAGCTGACTGAGCTCCAGATAGAGACTTCAGAAGTTTCGGACGGTGCTTCACGACCTCGACAGCTAACAACAGATGAATATACGAGCATATTTCTTCAGTTAGTCTTATATTCTGGTTTTGATATTGACAATTTGAATTCTGGTTTTTTCTCATACTTTTCACAGTCCACAGATATGGATTCAAGAGGAACTCCTTATAGAGTTGGAAGCCTGAAGGAGAGTCTTCTCAATGGCAAGCGCAAGCAACCAGGAGACTCTTCATCGTTTGTTGCACTGCAAGAGCAACTGAAGGAAGCTCATAAGAAAATCGAAGAGCAGGCTGTTTACAATGAACGGCGTGATGCTGAGGTTGCTGCCCGTGAAGCAGAGCACTCCCAAGCTGCAGCTGAGCAAAAGGACAAGCTCGAGCACTTCTCCTTGGTGGAAAAGTACCTGCGCCAAACTGATCCATGGTTTCTAGACTTCTTGGCTTCTCATTCAACTCCAGCAACAACCGAAACCAATCTGCTTCCATCAACCAATCAACCAGATCCAAGTACAATAGCTTAGCTTACTAATCTCTGTTTTTGAACCTGTTTTGTGAACTTGCTGATTTTGTTTAT
This sequence comes from Eutrema heterophyllum, assembly GCA_002933915.1. NCBI lineage: Eukaryota > Viridiplantae > Streptophyta > Magnoliopsida > Brassicales > Brassicaceae > Eutrema > Eutrema heterophyllum. The sequence goes on from PKMM01023943.1 coordinate 46,336, forward strand.
GTTTTAGCATTTGTATTGGAGTTTGAATACTTATATGGCATAATCAAATGTTATTTTGTATCTTTATGTTTTGTAACTTTAAGTTTAAGTTTGTATCAAAACAGGTTTACATTTGAGAAACACCAATCGATCATACCATATTCTAATTTTGACAACAAATATAGTCACTAAATAGTCGCCTGGTAGTCGCCAAATAGTCGCAGAATAATAGCTAAGTAGTCGCAAAATATTTAAATCATCGAAGCTTGATGTTACTGTTAGTCGCCAAATAGTCGGTATATTAGTCATAGAATAGTCGGTAAATAGTAACCAAAAATTACGACTATTTAGTGACTAAAACTATCCGACTGTATTTTGACCCATTCTGTAGTCGTTCAATAGTTGCAAATATAGTCGCCAATTAGTCGCACAATTTTGCGACTACTTTACGACGATTGACCGTCTACACACTGTTCATGTGCTGTAGTCGTAAATTAGTCGCCATTTTACGACTATTTTTACGACTATATAGTTTACCGACTAAGGATTTCCGACTACATGTTTTAGTCGCTAATTAGTCGTAATCTACCTTTTGCCGACTATTTGGCGACTCCTTCTGCAGTCGCCAAAACACTGTTTTCTTGTAGTGGTCTTGATGGCAAAGAACTTCAATAAAGTTGTGAGGAGAGTTGAGAAAGGACATAATAAAGACTCCTCATGCTGGAATATGCATGATACTGAATGATATAACCCGTTCTTACACATTTTTGGACATGATTTTAAGATCTTTTGCATATGTTTTAACTCGGTTTCTGATGTTTTTCAAGTAATTCTATGTTTTGGAGTTTTAAAAGTCTTTTCAGATAATTTGGGCAAAAAAACATAAAGTGGAGCAAAAGTCATGTTTTTGGACATATTCAAACCGTCAAAAGTTCGACATCAAATGAAGACATTCTCAATGTCTGATCAAACTCAAATTTGGACACAAGATAGAAGAAACAACCACCTTTCAACTCCAAGTGGTTTGGAAACAATCCAACGGTTCAATCTCAAGAACCATTAAGAAAATTGAAGCCCCGCCAAGCTGTCGAACAGAAGCAGGAGTGTGGAGAAACTACTACTGGCCGCAACCTAAGGCTCGCACCTGCGGCCAATGCACCATACACCACAACCAGGAGACTCGTCCTTGTAGCCAGCTCCAGTTCGTACCGGATCAGGCCCAATCTTGAAGCCCACTTCAAATCCTTCACTTGTTTCGCCCAAAGATGAACCATAGACGTCTCCAAACACCAGAAGACCATATATATACGTCATCTAAGCCTCTTAGGTCGACACCTGACCACCAAAATATTACCATACTTACATAGCAATAGCCGCTTTTCGTTTAGTTTTTTGTTCTTCGTTATTCGGGAGCAGATTTCAACTCTGTACTTCATAGAGAAGATTTCGAAACCCTCTTACTCTTTTACTCTTATTGTTTTTGCACTTTATTATTAATATAATGATGATTTGCGATTCCATGTGTGATTAGTTTTCTTATTAGGTTGTTAGACTTAGGATAATTATTCTCGTTCTTCGTTCTATTTTTGTTCGTTACTGCATGTTGCGTGATTGATCACCTAGCGACTGATCTAAGGAAGATAAAACCATTGTTATGTTGAATTTTTTAACCTGAACTAGAGTAGGCGAGCAATTGTTTTGTAAGATACGAAAGCATACTTACAGGGCTTTGTGAGCATATTACGAACTCAATTTTATTGCTGATTTTTCTGCGTAGTAACCAACGAAACTAGAGTTGCTAAGTTGTTTAAATCTACGCGAGAAGGTTAGATACGATTCCGTGTTCCAGTTCTAGAACCTAGTCGACAAAGTCGTTTTAAATCCTAACTAATGCTTATTTGATTCGATCCATGAACCCCATCGAATTCTCTGCTGCCCAACGTTTTTAATCCTTAAAGTTTACATCGTTTATTTTCTGTTTTGCTTATTTATTTTGCTAGCTACAAACCGTGACAACCCTCGTAAAATTAGATAAGTCTAGACACAAATTTAGATTAACTCGAAGTCCTAAGTACACTAGTCCATGTGGATTCGATACCCTTAATATACTATTGTGATTGATATGCGCTTGTTAGTTTTAGTTAGGGGAAAAACTTGTTAGAAGTTTATCCCGCATCACTGAAAAAACAAGAAATAGACATTTTTGGTCAGATGGTGACAAAGGTGGAAAGAAACGAGAGCTTCAATGCTATGAATGTGGAGGCATAGGCCCCTTCACGACTGAGTGTCCCGTCACCAAACGGAAAGAATTAAAATGTTTGGAATGCAAAGGAACTGGATACACCAAGTTTGAGTGTCCAAACAAGTAAAAAGGAAAATAGAAGTCCTTTTTGAGCTTCAGTGAGTCAGAATCGGATGAGGAAGAAGGAGAAGAAGAAGAAGAAATGTTGAACTTCGTGGCCTTCACTGCAAAGGTTTCAGAAGTATTGGTTGTTGACGAATCTGATTCCAATGGTGAAGGAGAAGTAGAATCAAAAGATGCATATCGTGTGCTGTACGATAGCTGGGCTCAACTCAGCAAAGACAAACTTCAGCTGGTTCAGGAGAAACTGGGGTTGGAGGCTAAAGTTAATTTGCTTCAAGAAGAAGACACATAACCAAAATCTATGGATACTCTGTCCGGTCCTCTGATAGATGACTACTTTAAAAGAAGATTGGATGCTCTTGAGAAGAATACAACAAAGAAATGGAGAGAGCTGTGATGTTGGAAAGAGAGCTGAATGAAAATCACAAAAAAATCAGGATGCTGAATAAAGGATCTCAAAATTTAGATCAAATCTTGGCTATGGGGGGGAATCAATACCAAACACAGAGGATTGAGATATCAAGGATTTTCAGGGTCTCTTGGTACTTCAACTGACACTTCCATTACGTTTGTGAGTGGAGGCACGACTAAAGAAGAACAGCCTAAAAAGAATGTTACTCTAAGGAGTGTGGTATGCATTCAACACTCACCAATAAGATGATCAATCCGAGAGATCAAATCAAGTTCATACCTGCATCAAACAAGACCCAATTCATAGCGGGCAAGTCAAAACCCAGCAGCAGTCAACATTAGTTACTATTGGGCCATTACTTAATGCTTATACGGCCCAATACTAATGACCCATTAAGATTCCTCTTTTCTTTTGCATATTTGTTTTTGTTACTTCCATCGAGTTTCAGATTTCAGAATTAAACAAAACCTTCTTCTTCAATTTCATAGCTTCACGGTCGTCGTCGTCTCTGCGTCGCCGGACCTGTAGCTGCTGCTGTGGTGGACGATGACACTTTTTCACTTCTTCAACTGTGCGATTCTCACATTCGGCCCTCACGCCGTCTACTACTCCGCCACTCCGTTGTATGTAAAATCCCTTTTCTTCGCCTTCTTTCTCGATCTGTGATTTCAAATTGCTATGGCTTTTGATTTACTCATACGCAATTTAGATCCTCTAAAAATCATCGCTTACCTTGAAACTTCATGATAGAATCTTCGGCTTAGTTGGAGAATTCCCAAATTTGCTGTGTTGTTAGTTTTTTTTTGTTTAGGCATAGATTGTAATCGGAAGTGAATCTGCAGATCTGAATATGACACTCTTGGAACCTCCGTGAAGGCTGCTGTTGTTTACCTTGCTACAGCATTGGTTAAGGTTGGTCAAATCATTCTTCTGAATCTCTTTGGCAGTATTTGCATTTCGTTTAGCTAAAGCTGATTTGTTATTTCTATGGCAGCTTGTTTGTTTGGCAACTTTTCTGCAAGTATCTGAGACTGAAGTATTTGACCCATATCAGGTATTTTCTTGAAGCTAAAGATCACTGTACCACTCACACTTTCCTTTTTTTTTTTATGAGTCTGCTATTTATTTCTCTGTTGAAAGGAGATAAAGTTGTCATCTTTCAAGCTACTCCCTTGGAAAATGTTAATCCATCAGTGTTTTCTAACTTACCTATTTCTTGGTCAATTGTTGCATTTCCTTCTTTTCTGATGTTGATGATTTGTTTGTTCGACTGTATAGATGCACATTGTTGACTTTCTTTCCGCTATCAGCTTCTATTATTTTGACTAATCATGGGTCCAATCTTCCTTGTATCAGGAAGCACTTAAAGCAATGATTGGCTTCATAGATGTTGCTGGTCTTTATTATGCGCTTGCTCAACTGACACACAGAAACATCTCCCAAAATCATAAGTTTCAAGCTGTTGGCCTTGGTAAGTGGATCTCTGCTGCTACAAAAAAATACAGTTAGCTTAGGCTGTGACATTCTGAAAATATGTTACAAAATCAATGAAATGGCGGTGGAATTGGAGTTAGCGTGTTCATAAAAAAAGAACCTCCTTTCATGATTTCTGGAGGAGAAGTTTCATGACTAATTTCGATTAGAGCTTTCATCCATTTCTAGAATGGAAACAAATGATTGTTTGCATCTCGGAATATTTATCAACTGTGATTTAAAAGATGCGTTCTTTTGTTTCAGGATGGGCATTTGCGGATTCTGTTTTGCACAGGTTGGCACCTCTTTGGGTGGGTGCTCGAGGACTGGAGTTCACTTGGGATTATGTCTTGCAAGGGCTTGAAGCCAATGCAAATCTGGTAATATATCAATCTTTACTTCTAAAAACATCCATCTGTAAATTGTTTCTTACTTCCATCGAAACGTGTTTGTCAAACTCAGGTGCTCACGATATCTTTAGCCGCTCTAGGTTCGTTGATGTGGCTACGCAAGAACAAACCAAAGACTCTGATCCCCATCATATACACGTGTGCAGTGATCATCGCTACAATGCCTTCAATCACTAGCTATCTAAGGAGAGTCATGGGATGGCATTTCCCGAAAGTTGTCGGGTTTGAGCTGTTGACTTCTCTGGTAATGGCTTTCATCAGTTGTCAACTCTTCATCCTCTGTCAGAGACCGTCTTTGTGATTCCACTCCCAAGCGAGATCAGACTGTTCAACTGCTCTTAGGCAGAGAGCCTCTTGTTTACGGGTAGCTCTTGCAACGTACTTGCCATTTTTTCTTTTTCTTTTTCTTTATTGGCTCTGTTCCATGAAACTTTGGGGCTTTATTGAATTAAATATTTGGAGTGATTTGAGTTTTAATAAGATTTTAGATGATTTTGGTGAATTTAAGGAAATTATTATGATTTGGTTTAAAATTCTCTGCAATCCCACATAAAATTATGAGATTTGGGTTTTTGTATTTTTAAATAAGAAACTCCTCTAAAATTTTTTGTTAAAATTTCTTGAAATCCATTGAAGTCATTAAAATCTCAATACTTAAACATTAAGAGACATTTACAAATTCTATATCTAATAACGGTAAGATTTTAGAAAACTTTTTAAAATCTATGTTGAATAACATATGATTTGTCATTTTAATTCAAATCATTCTAAATGCTTAGATGGATGCACCTCGTTTGATTTATATTTGTAGAAGAATATCGAACTGTCTTTTCAAATATTATTGATTTGGGCAGACGAAGCTCTTTTATAATATATGGAAAACATAAGGACTAAATTGCAAATAAGTTCAGAGAAAGCTTTAGACAATGTCATTACTTTCAACAAGTAATAAATTGCTGAGCAACCAACAATTTTAACTTATATCAGATGAATTGATAGCAAATTTTGTCTAATATGAAAAATAAGAAAGTGCTGACAAACCAAAAAGAAAAAAAATAAATCACAGATGATAATGAGTTATGGTTATGAGTTAGTTATTCTAGTATTAAAAATGACTTTTCTTCACAACTTCCTTAACTATCTTCACGGTAAGATCTGGATTCTTGTTACCAAACAACTCGAACTCTTTAGAATTAGCAATCATCTTGAAATTCCTTACGATAAAAGCCAAGGCAGCAACCTCGAGGTCTCTTTCGTACGGAATCAAAGAGAGCTTATAAACGTCAAGAGCATTCGTCAAATGTAGAGAACATATTAGCTCGTTTCTGCAAAGATCCCGTAAATGCGGGATCTCGTATTTGTGAGCTGCGATAAATAGTGATCCAACATTTTGTTTCCCTTTCTCGGATAGCTTGGAGCCGTCATCTATAAAAGCGTCTACTTCTTTATGGTTCATCTCCGAGAGAGTGACTGTCTCTAGCTTAGCCGAAGCCTTGAACTCGTCTGATTCAAGCATCAACCTAAACACCTCTGATCTTGCTGCCTGTTCAAATTCCCATATATGTTTAGAGATTAGCATTGACGATTTCAAATAGGTGTTTTCAATCTAGACAAAGCAATCCAATCCAATTCAAACCGAAATAATCACTTTGGAAACTGAAATATACATATCTTAATATAGATATATGGATTCATTTTTTTTATATCCGAGATACCGAATCGAAAAAGAAAAATCCGTTATAAAACTTGAACTTCTTTGAAAATTAAAGATATATTTGATTAAAACCCAAATTCGAACCAAAACTGAATCGAAATCCTACCATGCCAAATACTAGATTAGGTTTTACTTTGTATACTAATAATATTCATAAACCAAAAATCCGAAAAACCAAAAAACCCGAATCAAAATCCGGATTGAACACCTTGAATATCAAGTAAGATCCAAACTCAGCGGGAAAAATGCAACAGTGAACATAAGCATTTCTAAAAATTGTTTCATGATAAGTAAGAGAGAGTATAGAGACCAGAACAAGTTTGTGGACGGAGATATATGCCCCCTCATCGCTGTCCAATGCCCTAAGCCGTACATCGCCTTGCCATTGCTTTTCCAAGATCTTAGCAAATCCACCCAAAAATGTCTCTCGGTTGGTCTGTGTAGCCATTAGTTGTAGAAGAATTTAGAGTTCTAATCTAATGATTCGATGGTTAATTATATAGAGAATTAAAAGACGGCAATACCAATAAAACAGAATATCAATAAAACAACAAGAAGTTTTGTATTTCTCATAATTTCTAACCTGTGAAGATTCCTCTGATACATCTAATTTACCTTCAACTTCGAGAACATCAACTTTGACAACAATTATGAGTTCTCCATTCACCAGAAATGCTTCTCTGGCATTAAGTTCGGTAAGGGTAATCATTTGTCGAAACCCCCAGCCGACATAACTCTTATGACCAAACCAGTATTGAGCTTCTGCAAAATCACAAAACACATTTCATCTTATGATTTGCATTTCTGAATAAAGCATGCCAATATGATATGAGATATACTCCAGTGGATTTAACATCAACGTTAACAGCTAAACAAGCCCTGCACCACATATAAATAAGAATCTGAAACTTACTTTGCCACCTTATTAAAAGAATCATCAAGTAACAATCTCCTTTATGCAGAAAACCATTGTTAAAAAAAAACAAAACAATCACCTTTATGTTGGGACAGTTTATCCGACAATTGATTTACTATAGTTAATGAAAATTTAGCGTGTCTTCTCCATCCAATAGGCAAAATTTTAGAATCAGCAACGGCTAGAAACAGAGAGAAATGATTAGCCGTATTATATCCCTTGGGATAGGCCAGAAGACGCCTGCAAGCAAAAAAAACCATAAGAAAACAAACAGAAAAACGAAGGAGATTATCCCATAAACCTAAATTGGAAAAAAAAATTAGAAAATAACTTCTCTTCTTACCATCTGCAGCGACCCTCTACGAATATATCAGAATATATTTTCTCGGATTGCAAAGAGGAGAAATTCTTAATCACCAAGTGAACTTCTTATCAGGTTGATTCCCCATTGGTTGATTCCCCATTGATCTTGATGATGGCTCCTAATGATAGAGGTAAACTGTGTTTAACTCAATCCCGCTAATGAATCAATGTTCAGAAAACACAAATTCAATTCTCAAGCTGCTAGAGTATATGATGAAGAAATAACTCAAGCAAACAATGAGAAACAAACCCTAGAATTCTTTCGATGAAAAGAGAAAGGAAAGATACAATTGAAAATCTCTGATAAAAAATAAACTATGAGCTAAACAATGCTCTTTATAGATTTGTTAATAAGTCGGTTGTTTGACAAAGTCACTGAATTGATTCCACGTGTTTCCCTCGTTTTCCTTTTGTCTTCGTCACATATTTCCTATATCAAATCTCCCCTCTTCGAAGAACCTTGTCCTCAAGGTTCAATTGCTGGGAATTTCTTCTTGAGCTCAAACAAATACTCCCATGTCGCTTCCTCCACAGGAAGATTGGTCCATTTAACAAGCACCATTGTCGCCGCTCTCCCCTGTCTGTTAACCATCTTACGCTCCAGTATTTGCTCAGGTTCGTTACTCAACACGTCGGGTATGACGGATGGTAATTGAGTAGATGTACGGACGTTGCCAACCAAGATCTTGAGTTGAGAAACATGGAACACAGGGTGTACTTGAGATGATTCCGGCAGTTTCAACTTATATGCAACCTTACCACAGCGATCAATTATCTTATAAGGTCCAAAATATTTCGGAGACAGCTTTTGGTTAGACCTCATGACCACTGAATTCTGTCGATATGGTTGAAGTTTGACATAAACATAATCTCCAATGTTGAAATGTCGATCAGTTCGATGTTGATCAGCTACTTGTTGCATTCGATGCTGAGCCCGAAGGAGATGAAATTTGAGAATCAAGATCATATTCTCTCTTTCTTTTAGACATTTAGCGACCACTGCAACTTTAGATTCACCAGGAAGGTAAGGTAAATGAAGCGGAGGAGCGTGGCCATAAACTGCTTCATACAGAGTTATCTGAGTTGCAGAGTGGAAAGTAGTATTATACCAAAACTCGGCTAAAGGTAACCATTGCTCCACAATTGAGGTCGATCACTACACATGCACCGCAAATACGTCTCCAAACAACGATTAACAACCTCAGTTTGTCCATCACTTTGTGGGTGATAGGCGCTAGAAAATTTCAGAGAAACTCCTTGTAAGGTAAATAACTCTTTCCAGAATTCACTCAAGAACACATCATCTCTGTCACTGACAATAGACTGAGGGCAACCATGCAATTTAAACACATTATCCAAGAAGGCCTGTGCGACTATGATGGCTGTATAAGGGTGAGAAAGAGCCATGAAATGAGCTGCCTTACTTAAGCGATCAACCACCACTAGGATCACTGTTTTCCCAAAAGAAGAAGGCAATCCTTCAATAAAATCCATAGAGATATCAGTCCAGATGGTCTCAGGTATAGGCAACGGTTGGATCAAACCAGGGTAAGCAGAAGTATCGTATTTGCATTGCTGACAGACACTACAACTCCGTATGTATGATTGAATATCCTTCGACATTCCCTTCCAACAAAATAAGCCTTTGACCCTCTGATGTGTAGCATCGCGACCTGAGTGTCCACTACTGCTCGAACAATGTAACCATTGGAGAATTGAATCCCTCAACGACGTGACCATGGGGATTACGATCTTACTTTTCCTTCGAAGAACGTGCTGTACCCATGAGTAGTGCTTCTTAGCCTTCGGGTTTACTTTTAGTTCCTCAATCAGTTGTTTAACAGCTGCATCCGATTCATAACTCTGTTGTATATCCTTCATAAGATCAGATTCAAGCACTGACATAGCCATATGAAGGACTTCTGCACCCTCTACCCGAGATAACGCGTCAGCAGCCAGATTTTCCTTACCCTGTTTATACTGAATCTCATAATCGAACTCCAACAGTTTAGGTAGCCATTGTTGCTGGATTGGTGTATTAAGTCGTTGCTCTAGCAGATACTTAAGGCTTCTTTGATCCGTTTTAATGATAAAATGACCAGGAAGCAGATAATGACGCCACTTTTGGACCGCAAATACCACGGCTAACAATTCCTTCTCATAGATTGAAAGATGGAGTTGTTTTCCTTGCAAATGGCGGCTTATGTATGCCACGGGGTGTCCTTCCTGCATCAAAACAGCCCCAATTCCCTGTCCACATGCGTCAGTTTCAACTACAAATGGTTTATCAAATAATGGCAAAGCCATAACAGGTGCTTGACAAAGCTCTGTTTTCAAACTTTCAAACGCTTGCTGAGCCTCTCCCGACCACAGAAACGCGTCCTTCTTAGTCAGAGCTGTCAATGGTCGGGCAATAGATCCAAAATTCTTCACAAACCTTCTGTAGTAGCCAGCAAGACCCAAAAACCCTCTTAGTTGTTTTAGATTTGCAGGTTTAGGCCATTCTGCTACTGCCTTAATCTTGTTAGGATCGGTAGAGACGCCCTTTGCTTCTATATAATGTCCCAAATACTCAACTTTACTTGTAGCAAAAACACACTTACTTCGTTTTGCATACAAACGTTGCTGTCTCATCATCTCGAACACAGCCTGAAGATGTGCCAGATGCAACTCAATTGATGGGCTGTAAATCAATATGTCATAAAAAAATATGAGGACAAAGTGGCGCAGAAATTCTTTGAATACGGAATTCATCAAACTCTGAAAAGTAGCAGGAGCATTAGTGAGGCCGAAAGGCATTACCAAATACTCATAATGCCCACTATGAGTTTTGAAAGCTGTTTTATGAATATCATTCGGAGCCATGCGCACTTGATGATAACCAGCCCGCAAATTTATCTTTGAATACACCTGAGATCCACCCAATTCATCCATCAAATCTTCAATCAATGGAATCGGAAATCTATCTTTCACTGTCAAGCTATTTAACCCTCGGTAATCAACACATAATCGCCAAGTTCCATCTTTTTTCTTCACCAATACAACCGGAGATGCATACGGGCTTGAACTAGCTTGTATTGTGCCACTTACCAACAACTCTTCGACAATTTTATCTATTTCATTCTTCTGATACAGTGCGTAGCGGTAAGGTCGTTGATTAATAGGATTTGACCCTTCGATCAACGGAATCTTATGATTGTGATTCTCCTTAAACGGTGGTAACTCTGTTGGTTCAGCAAATATATCGTTGAACGCGGCGAGTAACCTAGCTGTTACGACATGAGGCTGAGCGACCAACTCTGGTTCGACTGAGCACAAAGTCACTTCCTCATAATCCTCGATGATCTCATTAGCACATATCAGTGCTAGTTGGACTTGTTCTTCCCGCAGCTTATTGAGTTTGTGCGCCTTAACCTCTCGGATTGATCCTTGTTTAATCCCATGTAGCAATAACTTCTGCTTCTCAAACACAAACCCCATCTCTAATCTCAGAAAATCCCAAGTTATACGTCCTAACGTTTGCAGCCATTGGATGCCTAGAACCATGTCACAACCGCCCAGTGGTATAACCAATACATCAGACGTAAACTCGGTGTCATGGAATTTCCACTGAAATTGATCAATTTTTGCTGTGATCCCAAGCATACGCCCATCAGCCACCTTGACTCGTCTTCTGCCTGTAGGAAGTAAGGAACAACCTAATCGTTCAGCGACACTCTTGTCCACGAAATTGTGGGTGGAGCCAGAATCGATCAAAATAAATAATGCTCGCTTCCCATAGAATCCTTTAACCCGCATCGTGCTATAATATGAAATACCAGCGATTGCATTGACTGAAATCTGGGCGAGATCACCGTCCTCTGCTTCTTCCCACTGTTCCTCCCTTATATCTCCTTCTTCCTCTTCCGTAGATTCCATGATAAACAGCTGTTTTTGTTTATGTTTCAGATAATGGCCAGGTGTATACTTCTCATCACAGAAGTAACACAGACCTTTAGCTCGTCTATCGCTCATCTCTGCCTGAGACAGAAATTTATGTGGGTTGAGTGTATCCCCCTTAGGTCGGTCTTTAGACTCGTTGGCACCACCTCTAAACTCTGGTTCTTTTTTGTATGGAAGAATTCCCTTAGCTTGGGAACTGAAATTATTAGGCTTTGGCGTGGTCCAACCAGCCACCAGTGGGTTTCTCGGGTGAGCTTTCTCATACAATCTCCCGAGTAAGAGACATTGTCGAATAGTTTGTGGTTGAAACATTCGGACATGCATTTGTGTATCCATTCTCAAACCAGCCAGATACGCACTAACCAGGTAATCCTCAGTCAAATTCACCCTTGTTTTTAAAAGCTCAAACTTCTCATGATAAGCAACGATGCCATCTGTTTCCTGCAATTGTTTTAGTTCTGCAATAGGATCCTCCAGAATGTCTTCAAAGCGTTCCTTCAACAAGGACTTGTAATTGTGCCAGTCAGTTAACAAAGATGCGCCAAACTCAGATTGCATCATAGATTGATGCCAAGTTGCGGCGTGACCATCGAAGTGAATCGAAGCTAACTTGACCTTCAATTCATTCGGAGTGAGATCAATCGAAAAAAATTGTTCCACTTTAAATAGCCATTCTTTGATCTTATCACCATCAAATCTGGGAAAATCAACCTTCCCCAATCTTGTCAAACCCGCATAATTCTGATGAACTCCCGTTCGTTGTTCTTGTGCGGTGTCTTGCCGTTCAAAGTTGAGTGTCGGGGTCGACGTCATAACCGTAGAAACCTTGTTGTGTGGTGGGTTACTACTCGACGAACCATTAGGATTTGAAATCAATCGGATTGCTTCGAACATATCGGCGATGTTCTTATCAAGTTTGTTGTTCTGTTCGGCAAGTTTGGTGTTCTATTCAGAAACTATCCCTTCCAAAGTTGTTGTCCTCACAAGCATCGCATCAATACGCGAACCCAATTCCTCCTGAATTGCCTCCTTAAGAGCAGTTTGTGCTCTTGTCTCTGTCATCTCCGAGAATCGTTGACAAGCTGATACCTTTGATAGAGGTAAACTGTGTTTAACTCAATCCCGCTAATGAATCAATGTTCAGAAAACACAAATTCAATTCTCAAACTGCTAGAGTATATGATGAAGAAACAACTCAAACAAACAATGAGAAACAAACCCTAGAATTCTTTCGATGAAAAGAGAAAGGAAAGATACAATTGAAAATCTCTGATAAAAAAGAAACTATGAGCTAAACAATGCTCTTTATAGATTTGTTAATAAGTCGGTTGTTTGACAAAGTCACTGAATTGATTCCACGTGTTTCCCTCGTTTTCCTTTTGTCTTCGTCACATATTTCCTATATCACCTAATCAACCAAATTTGTAACTCAAACAAACAAACAAACAACGATATCTAGAAACAAAACCAAAATAAACAAACGAGACTACACAAGTTACCACAATATTTGACAAATTAAAACGAACAGAGTCAAAGGTAATGAAAGAGTAGACGTAGATACCTCTCTGAGTCGCTTCGAAAGAGAGAGACACGGACGATCTACTCAAACAAGTGCAGACGAGAGGAATACGATTGCTTCAACTCCTCATTCTAAACCCTAAACCCACAATATATATATATATATATTTTATATCAAAGATCCTAACCAAAAGGCTTCAACCCCTCCTCCCTTTGATCATCTCTAAGAATTAATCGACTTTCGTACCTAACCGAGCCATTGCGGATAACGTCCTCATCACGCATGAGACTCTTCACTTTCTTCGAACTTCGGAAGATAAGAAAAGATGTTTTATGGCGATTAAAACGGACATGAGTAAGGCGTACGACCAGATTGAATGGAGCTTCTTAAGAGCAGTCCTTACAAGACTCTACTTCAATTAATGAAAAATGGATTGAATGGACAATGGAGTGTGTTACTACTGTTTCGAACTCAGTTTCTCATCAACAATTCCCCTCACGGGCAAGTGGTTCCATCGAGGGGTTTAACACAAGGCGATCCTCTCTTTCCCTACCTATTCATACTTTGCACCGAAGTTCTCTCGGGTCTTTGCCAGAAAGCTCAAGAGAATGGAGCCCTACTGGGTGTGCAAGTGGCTCGCAAAAGCCCGATGATTAATCACCTTCTTTTTGCCGATGATACCATGTTCTTCTCGAAGACAAACCCTTCATATGTGGCTGCGTTAGCTAGAGGTGATTAAGAGATATGAAGAGGCCAATGTATCAATGCGAGCAAATCCGCCATAACTTTCTCCGGTAAGACTCCCTTAGACGTTAAGGCGAGAGTAAAGCAAGCTCTCGGGATCAAGAAGGAAGGACGAATTGGGAAATATCTCGGCTTACCCGAGCGTTTTGCCTGCTGGAAGAAAGACATCTTCATCGACATAGCGAGCAAGATCCGACAAAAGGCACATAGTTGGACCAACAGGTTCCTCTCGGGTGTGGGGAAGCAAGTGCTTCTCAAGTCCGTTCTCGCGGCTATGCCTTCTTATGCCATGTCATGCTTCAAAATCCGATGTTCCTTTGCAAAAGGATCCAATTCGTTCTCACGCGTTTTTGGTGGGACGACAAGCCGAATAAGAGAACAATGAGTTGGGTCTCTTGGGAAAAACTCACTATTCCTAAAAACGGTGGAAGACTTGGGTTTTGGGAAATTGAGAAGTTCAACAACGCTCTCCTTGCTAAGCTTAGTTGGCGGATCCTACATAACCTGAAATCTCTCCTCTCTCAAGTCCTCTTGGGCAAGTATTACCACTCTTACTCCTTTATGGAGTCCAAAATACCTCTAATGCATCTCACGGTTGGCGAGGCATAATGGCGGATCGAGAAGTTCTTCGGAAAGGGCTTGGCTGGGTCATAGGAGATGTGGAGCGGATATTAACATTTGGTCTTCCCCTTGGCTATCAACTACATCTCCTTCTTGTCCTATGGACCACCTAATGCTGATTCTACTCATTTGGTGGTAAAAGATCTGATACATCCCATCTCCAAGGAGTGGAATGTTGAGTCCATTTGATATAGGACTCAGAATCCACCTTGTCTTATTGACCTCACGGTGATCAAAGGTTATCAAGCTTGTGCGGAAGTGGGTGTGATGTCGAGATGAATATGGTGGTTTTGATTGACTCTCTCAATCTGTGGGTTGATTGACTCTCTCAATCCTTGAACAAAAAAGTTATTTGAATCTCACAAATAACTAGATCCAAGGTTTCTAGTGAATAAGGTGAATCGCACACAATATTCAAGAGAAAGAACAATTCTTCAAAGTCACTCTTTGAAAGAAAAAAGCGAAAATACTTGTATTAATTTGATTGAAAGGTGATTTATAATGAAGACAGAGGTGAGCTTATATACTGCTCGACTCAAGACAAAAGCAACGGTCTAAAAATCTAAAAGACTTGCGCAAATAATCAAACGACCCGTTGGGGCAATTATGAGTGAATCGACCCAAGTAAGGAAAACTGATCACACTTTAGTCTTGACAACTTGGGCGAGTGGGTGTGGTGTCTAGATACATTTTGATTGATGTAGGAACGCTTCATTTCATGGCCAAAATTCAAGGAATAGAGCCGTTGGAGATTTAAGCCGCGAGACTCTAAATAAGGCAAGTGGAGCTCGAACTTGATCCTCCTGATCAAGTGAGGTTTGGTGCACCTTAGGACGTGTAAAATAGCTTCTAGATGATCTCCAGACTTCCAAGTAAAGTGTTACGTTCCATATAAACAAAGGGAAAGGTGACTTTCCTTATTTAGACTCGGTATGACCCGCACAAGATGTTTGAAGGTCATGGCTGGTTCCGGGTCGATCCAGCTCTGGTATTTGGTTGGTTGGCTCCATAAGAGTATCAAGTAGTTGGACCGGGTCGTGAACGGATCAGGAATTGATGGGCTTGGGCTGAGAAACACACAATTTTGTCCATATGCTCTTACGGGTGGGTCGTAGAGCATGTCTTGGGTAACTTCTGTTTTGGGCCGAGTAAGATATGATTTAGCTCGACCAAAAAATTCTCATGGGCTTGTTGGTCAATGGATCTCCAGTCTTCGAGCTTGGTTCGTCGGTTTGATCGGTGTAGAAGTCGGTTTAGCCGCTCCTCGGCTAATAGATGGTATGGCTTGAACGTGGCATGATCGAAGTTGGTTTAAGTGACACTGAGGGACTCGACCATTGTCTTCAGCATGGTTGGTTGGTCGAGAGAATTGGTTTCCCTCGGTTGAATTGATGCATGGTTTCTTCGGTTCAGCTCCGGTAAGATTTCACCGGTTTTGGGGGAAATGTCTTCATCTTCTGATTTCTTGAATTGGGACTGAGGGATTCGACCAGTGTGTCTAGAGTGGTTACTTGGTCGGTGAAAATGCAACCCCTCAGTGGATTTATTGCATAGATCCTCCGGTTCAGCTTCTACAAGGCTCCTCTCGGCTTCGGATGGACCGGATGGATCGTCTACGGGCATTGGGGTCGCCTTGTGGTGGTTTGTTGGGTCGATGACCACATCACCATTAGACGCCTCTTACTGCAACCTGAAGCTGACATAAGGAAGATTCAGCTGAGAAACGCACCGTCACACGACCGCCTTCGATGGTTACCGGTCAAATCCGGAGTTTATACCACTAAGTCTGGTTATGCTCTTCCAAAGATAAATTTTGATCCTTGTATTGCATTGCATATGATTTTAATTAACAGTCCCACTTGTGTCAAGTCAAAACCACAACGAAGCTAAAGACCTTTTTTGTGGAAAGCTTCAGTTAATGCTCTCCCCGTAGGCTCTGCATTAATCACAAGAGGAATTAATGCAAATGGTCTCTGTTTGTGCTGCAGTGAAAGAGAGGATGTCATCCACGTTCTGCTCACCTGTCCTTACGCTCGCCAGGTCTGGGATCTTGATAACACCATATTTTACATATTTTTAAGTCTTTATTTTCATATGTTTTAATATCATTTTGTATAGTTTTCAGATATTTTCATGCATTTGAGTTTTTTTTTCTCATTGTCATGCATTTTAGAGTCATAAGTGTGTATCTTTGCATTTGCATTGCATTTGTGGTATTTTTAGGTGTTCTTGAAGCCAAAGGGAAGGAGAGACTTGAGAATGGATGAGAAATAAGACAAGAGGAGCAAGAAAAGAGGAAGCACATACTTTTAGAAGAAAAGTGTTGAAGGCAAATGCAGAGGCTCTTCGACATGCTTTAAAGATCGGCTCAGAAGAAGACCTTGTGCTCCGATTCAGCCTTGGAGCCCTTGATGAACATTGTAGGGAATTGAGTCATCTTTCCAACGGAGGTTGTTGCATCACGTTCTGAGCCTTATTGCGGAAGTTATCGTCATTTCACTGAGTATACGTCCGTCTGGCGCGACATTGACTCAGACATAAGTCACATCGGTATGGTGCATACCGATGTGGACTCCCAGAAAACACACAGGAGAATCCTCGGGAAGCTGCATCGGGCAACTACACACCGATGTGAGCTCCTCATGAGCAAAATACAGAGTCCGTCCAAAGCGCTTCAAATATCGACTCATATGAAGGATTTACATTTGGATTTAGCTTTGGCGATCTTCATGAAAGTCGTAGATAATTGAGCTAGCTTTCCAATGGAGGTGGTTTCAAGTCATTCGGAGTAGCTCTTTAAAAGATACATCAAATTTAGTGAGCATACGTCCGTCTGGCCCTCAGACAGACATGAGTCACATCGGTGTGCAGTATACCGATGCTTCATACCGATGCTTCATACCGATGTGACTTCTGTCAAACCATTTTTCTATAAATACCCCTCTTATGTTGTAAAAAACCCTAAGTTTTCTTCTTGTAACATTGGGGGCTCGACCCAAACTCTCTCTTTTTGAGGGATTTTGATTGTTCTTCATACATATGCCAATCTAGAAAAGATTTATTCACTCTATCTTTATATTATGTTTATTTGATTCTTGTTCTTCATTTCTATGTCTTTTTCTCTTGTGTTCTTCATGTTCTTGTGAGTTGACTTTTTGTTGGATTTTGGATTTTGCTTGATTTGGATGGTTTGATGGTTGATTGTTGATGCTTAGGACTATTAAACATTTGTTCTCATGTTAGGAGGGATCTTAATGCTAGAATCAAATTGACAACTCATTTCTAGAACATTTCTCTTCCGGAAGGTATTCGATGAAATGTCTAGAAAACTTCTAAGCATGCAATTCAATTCTTAGCCAATGGAAATTGATAATTAAGGTGAATTGTTGACTTGTATGGACTAATGCTTAATGATTATGGATCATTTAGTTGCAAACGGAAGTTCTTGATAACTAGATGATTTGTAAATGGATTAGTATCATGGAAGTGAACTAATCTACTTGTGTGATCCATGTCATAAGAATGAATGTGCATTGAATGTTTAGGCATCTTTAGTCAATGGTTGATTGATGGTTAGATGATGATGATTTATGATGATCTTGGATGAGTCTTTCACTTAGGTTGGTTCTTAATGCTAGATTTGACATGATAAACTGAAACCTAGTACTACACCTTAGATTAGTTAGATTTTTGGTCTCATCCCATGCATTAGGGATAGATTCGAGTAAGCGGTGTTAGTAATAGATTATGATTGTTCATTCGTTTCTAGATCTTAGACATTTCACTCATGACCCGAGTTTAAATGAATTGCTTGGCCCGAACCTTTTGTGAGCTATGCATATCCTAGCCAATGGAGGTTGATGTTTAAGGTGTTAGTGAACTAATTGGAATTGTTTCTTAATGCTTGTTAATTATTTAATCACAAATGGAAATTTGTTCTTGATTAGATAATTAACAAAGTGATTAGTGCCATGGAAATGGATTAGTCATATTTGTGAGTTCCATGTTCTAAGATAGTGATTAATGCTTCCAAATGATTCATTGTTTGATTGTTACCCATCTCATTGATAGCTTAGTTCATGATCCAACACTTTTGTCTTGTGTCTTTGTGTTTTGTTTTCATTCTTGCATTTGTTTTCTTTTCCCATAAACAGAAAAACCCAAAAACAATGTTTGCTCTAGATTAAGAAGTTTCTTGCATTCTTAGTGCTTCAATCTTAACCCCTTATGGATTGTCATCTCAAATGCTACAATGACATGAGTACACTTGGGAAATTGAATACGAAAATATCCCGTATCAGATCTTGCCTCTCTTCTCTTCAAGCCCTGCCCTAATGCAAACTCAACTATGAAGCTCCTTCTCCAAAGTGCTTGGAGGATGATCACTCTCCCACCCAACGGAATTTCACTTACCCCTCTGTATCCGTGGATTTTCTGGTTTCTGTGGAAAGCTTGTAATCTCCTTTTATTTGAGAATAGAACTATCTCTCTTGCAGACACTTTTCAGAAATCCATCGCTGAAGCTAGAGCATGGCAAGGAGGTAAGCTTGCGACTCCTCCCCTGAGATCTAGCTCTCCCCTGGTTCAACGAGTCTCACCTCCGGATGGTACCTTCCTCTACTTCTCTGATGCAGCTTGGTTAGCGGATAATCTTAACTTGTGTGTGGGTTGGATTCTGAAAAATAAGGATGGTCTCGAGATTCTCCAAGGATCGGATCATAGGACCTTTGTCCCTTCTGCCCTTGCGGGTGAAGCTATCGCGGTCATGCTTGCTCTTTCCTCTGCTAGAGCTGCTGACATTTCAAGGATGGCCTGTTTCTCAGATTGTTAGGAGCTCGTTCTCCTCCTCAATTCTGGTGGTCACTCGAATGAAGTCCATGGTCTGTTGGTAGATATTAGGACTATTATGTCTTCTTTTGCTATTATCTCCTTTCATTTTGTACCTAGAGCTGCTAATGCTGAGGCAAATTTACTGGCTAAGTCCAGATTAGTTTGTGTACTATCTCCTCACTCGTTGTAGGTTGAGCTTTCTATTTAAAAAATATCGTTCGTCGTCCAAAAAAAAGAATAACATTAACATTTAAAGAAATTAAGAAATCGATACATTGAATAACACTAGAATTTAAAGTAATTTAGAAAAATGACTACACTTACTTAATCCAACGTCAACACATGAATTTAAAAGAGTTTGTGAAATTAAATTTCATAGAAAGTTTGATCCCTTCGATTCTAGTTAAAATAGAACTTCATAACTATCTTCAAGGTATGATCTGGATTTTTGTTAACGAACAAACTGAACTCTTTAGAATTAGCAATCGTCTTATATTTTTTTACGATAAAAAACCAAGGCAGCAACCTCGAGGTCTGTGTCATACGCAATCAAAGAGAGCTTATAAACGTCAAGAGCATTCGTCAAATGCATATAAGATTTTAGCTATTTTCTACATAGATCCTGTAAATGCAGGATCTCGTACTTGTGAACTGCGATAAAGAGCGACCGAACATTTTGTTTCCCTTTCGTTGATAGCGAAGAGCCGTCACTATAGATGAACTCAACTAAATACTTCTTCATGTTTCATCTCCGAGATAGTTACTGTCTCTAGCTTAGCTGAAGCCTTGAACTCGTCAGATTCAAACATAAACCAAAACACCTCTGATCTTGCTGCCTGTTCAAATTCCATATATGTTTAGAAATTAGCATTGACGATTTTAAATAGGTGTTTTCAATCTTGACAAAATCGAAATAATCAATTTGAAAACAGAACGATATCTTAATAAGTTAAATGGATTCACCTTTCTTATATCGGAGAAACCAAATGGAAAAAGGAAAACCAAAATCCGAATAACTAAAAAATCCGAATAAAATCCGGATTGAACACCAAGTAAGATCCAAACTCAGTGTGAACAAAAAAACTGTTTCATGCGTATGATTATGATAATTAAGAGAGACTGTATAGAGACCAGAACAAGTGTGTGGACGGAGATATATGCCCCCTCATAACTGTCCATTGCCCTCTTTGGGTTGGTGCTCGAGGAATGGAGTTCACTTGGGTTTATGTCTTGCAAGGGCTTGAAGCCAATGCAAATCTGGTAATATACCAATCTTCACTTCTAAAAACATCCATCTTTAAATTGTTTCTTACTTCCATCGAAACGTGTTTGTCAAACTCAGGTGTTCACGATATCTTTAGCCGCGCTAGGCTCATTGATGTGGCTACGCAAGAACAAACCAAAGACTCTGATCCCCATCAAATACACATGTGCAGTTATCATCGCTACAATGCCTTCAATCACAAGCTATCTAAGGAGAGTGATGGGATGGCATTTCCCAAAAATTGTCGGGTTTGAGCTGTTGGCTTCTCTGGTAATGGCTTTCATCAGCTGTCAACTCTTCATCCTCTGTCAGAGACCATCTTTGTGATTCCACTCCCAAGCGAGACCAGAGACTGTTCAACTGCTCTTAGGCAGAGAGCCTCTTGTTTACGGGTAACTCTTGCGACGTACTTGCCATTTTTTCTTTTTCTTTAAGGGCTCTGTTCCATGGAAACTTTGATTTTTATTTGTAGAAGAATATCGAACCATCTTTTCAAGTATTATTGATTTGGGCAGACAAAGCTCTGTTATAATATATGGAAAACAGAAGGACTAAGTTGTAAATAAGTTCAGAAAAGCTTTAGGCAATGTGATTACTTTCAAGAAGTGATAAATTGTTGAGCAACCAACATATTTTACTTGGTCAGATGAAATGATAGCAAATTTGTCTAATATGAAAAATAAGAAAGTGCTTAAACCAAAAAAAAAAAAAAAAAATTAAATCACAGATGATAAGACGGTGTTATGGTTATTCTAGGATAAAATACTCCATAACTTCCTTCACTATCTTCACGGTAAGATCTGGATTCTTGTTACCAAACAACTCGAACTCCTTAGAATTAGCAATCATCTTGAAATTCGTTATGATAAAAGCCAAGGCAGCAATCTCGATGTCTCTTTCGTACGGAATCAAAGAGAGCTTATAAACGTCAAGAGCATTCTTCAAATGCAGAGAACATATTAGTTCGTTTCTGCATAGATCCCGTAAATGCGGGATCTCGTATTTGTGAGCTGCGATAAATAGTGATCCAACATTTTGTTTCCCTTTCTCGGAGAGCTTGGAGCCGTCACTATAGATGAATTCAACTAAAGCCTCTACTTCTTCATGTTTCATCTCCGAGAGAGTGACTGTCTCTAGCTTAGCCGAAGCCTTGAACTCGTCTGATTCAAGCATCAACCTAAACACCTCTGATCTTGCTGCCTGTTCAAATTCCCATATATGTTTAGAGATTAGCATTGACGATTTCAAATAGGTGTTTTCAATCTAGACAAAGCAATCCAATCCAATTCAAACCGAAATAATCACTTTGGAAACTGAAATATACATATCTTAATATAGATATATGGATTCATTTTTTATATTTCCGAGATACCGAATCGAAAAAGAAAAATCCTTTATAAAACTTGAACTTCTTTGAAAATTAAAGATATATTTGATTAAAACCCAAATTCGAACCAAAACTGAAATCGAAATCCTACCATGCCAAATACTAGATTATGTTTTACTTTGTATACTAATAATATTCATAAAGCAAAAATCCGAAAACCCAAAAAACCCGAATCAAAATCCGGATTAACACCCTGAATTTCAAGCAAGATCCTAATACAGTAGGAAGAAAGCAATAGTGAACATAAGCATTTCTAAAAATTGTTTCTTGCATAGGATTATGATAAGTAAGAGAGAGTATAGAGACCAGAACAAGTTTGTGGGCGGAGATATATGCCCCCTCATCGCTGTCCAATGCCCTAAGCCGTACATCGCCTTGCCATATTTTTTCCAAGATCTTAGCAAATCCACCCAAAAAAGTCTCTCGGTTGGTCTGTGTTGTAGCCATTGTTTTCAAAGAATTTAGATTCTAACATAGCCAATGCCATAGTCAAGAAAATGAACTATATAGTAAGAGAGTCTTTTATGATTTGTTCTTTTTACTTTCTATGTGTTTTCAAAGTATTTTTCCTATACTTATTTTATAACAGAATATCAACAAAATAGCAAGAAGTTTGTATTTCTCATAATATCTGACCTGTGAAGGAAGAACTTGAAACCCATTGACATCTACGGTTTCCATTATTAGTGAAGATTCCTCTAATATACCTTCAACTTCGAGAACATCAACTTTGACAAAAATTATGAGTTCTCCATTCACCAGAAATCCTTCTCTGTCATTAAGTTCGGTAAGGGTAATCGTTTCTCTAAATCCCCATTTAGGAGCCTTCTGATCAAACCAGCATTGTTGAGACGTTACTGCAAAATCAAAAAACAGATTTCATCTCATGATTTGCATTTCTGAATAAAACATTGACAGTATGCCATGAGATATACTCCAGTGGAGAAACAATCACCTTTATGTTGGGCCAGTTTATCCGAAACTTGATTTACTATAGTAAATGAAAATTTAGCGTGTCTTCTCCATCCAACAGGCAAAATTTCAGAATCTGCAACGGCTAGAAACAGAGAGACATGATTAGCCTTATAATTGCCCTTGGGATAGGCTAGAAGACGCCTGCAAGCATAAAAGACATAAGAAAACAATCAGCAAAACGAAGGAGATTATCCCGTACGTTAAACCTAAATTGGAAGGAATAAAATTACCATTTGCAGCTACCCACTGCGAATTGATCAGAATATATTTTCTCAGATTGCAAAGAGGAAAAATTCTTAATCACCCAAGTAATCTTCTTATCAGGTTGCGTCCCCATTTGATCTTGAATCCTTGATGTTGGCTCCTAAACACCTAGATTTGTTACCTAAACAATGAAACAACATTATGTAGAAACAAAGCCTAAAATAAAATCTTGAGACTACATTATGGAACAGCATCGTAAACAGTTTGTTTCTTTCACAAGTTACCAAATTTGACAAAACGAACAGAGTCAAGGTAATGAAAGAATTGAAGTACATACCTCTCTAAGTCGCTCCGAAAGAGAGAGACACGGAAGATGTACAAAAAAGTGCAGACGAGAGGAATACGATTGCTTCAACTCCTCAGTCTAAACCCTAAACCCACAATATATATATATATATGTATATATATTTATAATGTTTTCCTTTATTATTTTAAAAGGTAGCAAAGCAATATAAAAGGATAACTAAACCCAAATTGAACCAAAAATTGCAAAGAGAGCCCATCAGCCCAATATCCGAGAGATGGAAAGAAGCCTCAAATGCCAAGAAAAGGCAAATTGAATAACATTAACATTAATCCCGATAAGGCTACG
This sequence comes from Eutrema heterophyllum, assembly GCA_002933915.1. NCBI lineage: Eukaryota > Viridiplantae > Streptophyta > Magnoliopsida > Brassicales > Brassicaceae > Eutrema > Eutrema heterophyllum. The sequence goes on from PKMM01023943.1 coordinate 70,106, forward strand.
GGACCTAATGGGTTTTCAGCGGGATTCTACCACTTGGGACATTATTTGCTCAGACGTTTACCGGGAGGTCCGGTCTTTCTTTGAAGAAGGCTCTCTTCATCATCGTTACAACGAGACTCACATTCGTCTCATTCCGAAGGGATTAGGACCCAAAAAGGTCTCAGATTTCATACCTATTGCACTTTGTAGTGTCCACTACAAGATTATAGCAAAGATCCTAACCAAAAGGCTTCAACCCCTCATCCCTTTGCTCATCTCTAAGCATTAATCAGCTTTCGTGCCTAACCGAGCTATTGCGGATAACGTCCTCATTACGCATGAAACTTTTCATTTTCTTCGAACTTCGAAAGATAAGAAGAGATATTTTATGGCGGTCAAAACAGACATGAGTAAGGGGTACGACCAGATTGAATGGATCGAGCTTCTTAAGAGCAATTTTAAGACTCGACTTCATTTAATGTAAAATGGATTGAATGGACGATGAAGTGTGTTACTACGGTTTCGTACTCGTTTCTCATCAACAACTCCCCTCACGGGAAAGTGATTCCATCAAGAAATTTTAGACAAGGCGATCCTCTCTCTCCCTACCTATTCATACTTTGCACCGAAGTTCTCTCGGGTCTTTGCCGGAAAGCTCAAGAGAATGGAGCCCTACCGGGTGTAAAAGTGACTCGCAAAAGCTCGGTGATTAATCACTTCCTTTTTGGCGATGATACCATGTTCTTCTTGAAGACAAACCCCTCATGTGTGGCTGCGTATAGCTAGAGTGATTAAGAGATATGAAGAGGCCTCCGGCGAAACAAATCCGCCATAACTTTCTCCAGTAAGACTCCCTTAAACATTAAGGCGAGAGTAAGCTCTCGGGATCGAGAAGGAAGGAGGAATTGGGAAATATCTCGGCTTACCCGAGCATTTTGGCCGGCGGAAGAAAGAAATCTTCATCAACATAGCATACAAGATCCGACAAAAGGCACATAGTTGGACCAAGTGCTTCTCAAGTCCGTTATCGCGGCTATGCCCTCTTATGCCATGTCATTCTTCAAAATTCCAATGTCCCTTTGCAAAAGGATCCAATCCGTTGTTCTCACCCGTTTTTGGTGGGACGACAAGCCAGATAAGAGAAAAATGAGTTGGGTCTCTTGGGAAAAACTCACTATTCCTAAAAACGGTGGAGGACTTGGGTTTTGGGAAATTGAGAAGTTCAACGACGCTCTCCTTGCTAAGCTTAGTTGGCTTATCCTACATAACCCATAATCTCTCCTCTCTCAAGTCCTATTGGGAAAGTATTGCCACCTCTTACTCCTTTATGGAGTCCAAAATACCTTCTAATGCGTCTCACGGTTGACGAGGCATAATGGCGGGTCGAGAAGTTCTTTGGAAAGGGCTTGGCTGGGTCATAGGAAATGTGGAGCGGATATTAACATTTGGTCTTTCCCTTGGCTATCAACTACATCTCCTTCTTGTCCTATGGGACCACCTAATGCTGATTCTACTCATTTGGTGGTAAAAGATCGGATCCATCCCATCTCCAAGGAGTGGATTGTTGAGTCCATTAGACGCCTCTTGCCGCAACATGAAGCTGACATAAGAAAGATTTAGCTGAGCAACACACCATCACTATATCACCTCAAATATAAATTTTGATCCTTGTATTGCAGATGATTTTAATTGACAGTCCCACTTGTGGCAAGTCAAAATCACACCGAAGCTAAAGACTTTTTGTGGAAAGCTTCAGTTAATGCTCGCTCTCCCCGTAGGCTCTGCACTAATCACAAGAGGAATTAATGCAGATGGTCTCTGCTTGCGCTACAATGAAAGAGAGGATGTCATCCACGTTATGCTCACATGTCTTTACGCTCACCAGGTCTAGGATCTTGCCCCTCTTCTCTTCAAGCCCTGACCTACTACAAACTCAACTATGAAGCTCCTTCTCCAAAGTGCTTGGAGGATGATCACTCTCCCACCAACCAGAATTTCACGTACCCCTATGTATCCGTGGATTTTCTGGTTTCTGTGGAAAACTTGTAATCTCCTTTTATTTGAGAATAGAACTATCTTTCCTGCATACACTTTTCAGAAATCCATTGCTGAAGCTAGAGCATGGCAAGGAGCTAAGCTTGCGACTCCTCCCCTGAGATCCAGTTCTCCCCTGGTTCAACAAGTTTCACCTATGGATGGTACCTAATGCTGATTCTCTGATGCAGCTGATGCGGTCGGATTGTTCTCTGAGACTTCAGGTTTTAAATTTGTAAACCCAAAAGCTCTACAAGTGCACAGACGTGCGTTGTAGTACTTTAGGTATCGATCCACATGAAGGGAAAACTGTTCTGCGAGACCTTAGAAAAAGAGTTAGCAAGGAAACCTAAGACGAGAATAAGTTTTATGGTTTTTTCACGAATTCGAACTAGGAATCTAAACTAAGTTAAACTAGATTATACCAGACTAAACTAAACTAAGCTAATCTAATCTAAACTAAACCTAAGAAAATCGATTCCTAAACTAAACCTAATAAAATGAACAACTACACTAATCTAAGAGGAAACTATGGCTAAACTAAATAATAGACTCGATTACTAAACTACACTACGGAAAATCGGTTTGTAAATGATAACACCATATTTTACATATTTTTAAGGTTTGTTTTCATAGGTTTTTAATCCTACTTTGTATAGTTTTGAGATCTTTTCATGCATTTTAGTCTCATTTCATATTGACTTGCATTTTAGAAGTCCTAGAGAGTTTTGTGTCGTTTTTGGCTTGCTGGAGCCATTTTCAGGTGTTCTTGGAGTTGAAGAAGTTAGAGGAATGTGGATAGCAATCATGGAAGGTCAAAGGGGCAAGAAAGACAAGGAAAAGGTGATGGAGTCCCTGATGATCAATTTTATCGGCCATGTGGTCGATAATGAGGGCCGATAAAACACCTTGTCTCGTGCCGAGAAGACGTTGCTCCTGCCAAGCCATTTTATTGGCCATTTGGCCGATAAAACATGCCCAATAAAAGCAAAGATCAAGCATCGAGAATATGTGTCTGGAAGATTGACTCGTATGGAAGGTTTCCCTTTGGATTTAGCTTTGGAGCTCTTCATCAAAGTTGTTGGAAATTGAGTAAGCTTTCCAATGGGAGTGGTTTTAAGTCGTTATGAGCTGTATGGAAGGAGTTACATCGGATTTAGTGGACACATATCAACTCTGCCGCGAAGGAGATGCATCCGAGAATGAAGGCTCCCTGGTGAAGTTTATATCGGCCATATGGTTGATAAAGATGGCCGATAAAACCACCTAAGGATTGCAACATCACTTTTAGTGCCCCTCTTTGTATTTAAGTTATTCTTTACCAACTAAACAATTAAGTCTTCTTCCCCAAAAACGAAAAGTCTCTCTTAGGAGAGCTCAAGAACACCCTTTGGTGTTCTTGATTGGATCTTCATGTATATTCCACATAAGGAAAGATTTCTTCACTTTTATTTCATATTATCTTTATTTGAATCTTCTTCCTTCTTTTCTATGGTTTACTTTTGTGATTTGTGTTATTTTTGAGAGTTGACTTTTTCTGGGTTCTTCATGTTCTTCATGTTCTAAGATAGCGACTAATGCTTCCAAATTATTCATTGTTTAATTGTTAATCATCTCTTCGATAGTTTAAACCATGATCCAACGTTTTCTCTATGTGTTATATTTTCTTTCTTGCATTTTGATCTCTTTCTTTGTATAAATAAACCATAAAAATGTTTTTTCTCTAGCTTAGTTTGTTTCTCGTATCTTTAGTGTGTAATCTTTATTCTCTGTGGGATCGATCCTAAAGTGTTACATCGACATACCGTTATGATTGCGGTAGTGTGCGCATTAGGTTAATTGGTGCGGTATAAAACACGCGAAATTAGTAAACTATCAAACTAAGCGTTGGTCATTCGGAAACTCTCTAGGGATCATGGTCGAAATATCACAAGAAATTCGCTAGGATTTTATGCGACTTTTGTCGTCTTTTGGTTCTTGAACTTGAAACACGGACACTGTGTGTAGTCTACTTCCGTACGTCCTACACACCGATAACTTTAGTACTCGACCAGTAGCTTTCGTCTCTGGCCGCGTAAAAAGTTATAATTATACTCAAAGGTCGTTAACGCTCACAACTCCTCCACAAGTATACTTTCGAAATCTTGTGACAGTTTTGCTCGTCTACCCTAGGTCAAGCAAATAGATTCAACACTTTCGTAACTCTAAAATACCTAAGTTCAGTTGCTAAGACGGTTAATGATGTGGACATCAGCACCATGAAAGCCCATGGAGCTACTACCACTTCAGAGAAGGGTTGTTCTGTGCGTACGGCAGGCTTAGACCCTGGTCCTATTGGTGACAGCAGAACTTCTCTTGTTGATGGGACAGTTTCTCCTAAGCTACGATGCCTTATAGAAGCTAAACCGGAGGAACTAAATGTGGAAACTACTGAGAGATCACATTTTTCCCAACCATGTGAGTACAATGAAGACATTGGTCGAGCCAAACCACCTTTGACTCGACCTAGAATCAAAGATACCCGAGTTGCTTCAAACTTAGCCGAGAAAACCATACATTTAGCCGAGAAGACTATCTTTGAGGCTGACGACGATCCAGACCTCAAACCAGCTGAAGGAGACAACTTTCATCGACCAAGCCACCATGGAGAAGACAACAGTCGAGCCCGACTGTTCATTGATCAACCACATATCACACTTGCTGAAGACATGCCACCCGAAAGCCGAGGAGCGGCTCAACGACCATTTGCACCAACCAAACCACCGAACCATGCCATAAGACCGGAGTTACACCATCCAACTAACCCATGAGAAGACATTGGTCGAGTCACATCACCCCTGACCCGACCAAAACCAGGAGCTACACTTGCATTGCTCTAGGGATCATCCACCAAGGCGTATGGGCCAGAAATGATGCGTTTCACGCCAAGGCCTCCACGACCTGACCCATTTGAGACTAGGCCCACTTACTGGAGTCTCTTATAGAGCCCCACAGCTGAAGATCCAACCTGGAATGATCCGGATCCACCTATAGACACTCACACTCGCGTGCGGGTCACTTTGCGTCCAAGTAAGGAAAGTCCGAGTTCCTTTCACACCAGCGACTCAACGTCACGTGTTATGGAGTCTACTGAAGCTACAAAGGGCCTAGAACCACCAGATCACAAGGAAGCACGTCTAAAACCAAAGCCATGTCGTTTTGGTCATGTTACTAAAATTAAAGACTTGCCTTATTTGGCAATGCGCATGTGTGTCTCCTTGGCGAGATGATCATCTCTTGCTTTCATCAGATAATCTCAACCCTCCATTCACCTCAGCTGATCTCAGACATCCTTCCCCCAAATAAACCCTAAGGACCAAATTGATTAGTCGTTTTTCAACACATCAATAACCCTAATGTGTAGACTACCGCAATCATAACGGTGTGTCGTTCGAGTACTTAGGGATCGAATCCACATAGAGAAAGAACAACGCAGTAAGAATACAAGAAACTACTTAAGCTAAGCTAACGATTTTTGTTAGTTTTTGTTCTAAGAACTAATTACGATAAAAATACAAATAAAAGACAGAGAATAAAAACATACATGACAATTAAAATGATTACAAGCTAGTTTAAGAAACACAGATTCAAAGAAAACAAGACACTAAATCGATTTTACTCAAGTAAATAAAGATATGGATCATAGGGAACGGTATTCGATTAGGAGTATTCGATGATTCACTAATGATGTTTCTAATCACTCAATGAGCTTATTCTATGGCAAGGAACACACAATTAGTTTAACTCACTCCCATGATGCTAAACCTTTCATTGATGATTTGAATTGGCTTATTTTCCAATTGCAACCAAATTATCAACAAACATAAAACATAAGTCCTTTTAAGCTAATTAATGATTCTTAGTCACGATTTCCACTTTGCTAAGGATCAAAAACATGTCTAGAAATCCTCTAGGAAATTTATCAATCCTCTTCCAAGTGTAAATTGACCATGATCTAGAAATTGAGTAGCTAGTTCAATCATAGCTTTAAGACCACTTCTAAACATGAGAACTTCTAGAATCTTGCTCTAAACATCAAAAGATCATCATCTATCCCTCTAAATCAACCATTCCCACAATCCATAATGAAACTACTCACACATAACTAAATCACAAACAAAATCGAACAAAAGCAAGACATAGTAAAAATAAGAAGATTGATGGAAGGAAATTAAGAAAATCTTCACTATGATGGTGTGGATCTTGAATCTTTCATGAACACAAGAGGAGAGAAGAGAGAAGTTTTCTAGAACAGTAAAAAGAAGCTAAAGTGATGATATTTTTCGCCTGTGGAGAGTTGGTAAGAGAGAGAAAACAAGTGTTGAATATATTACAAAAGGGGTTGGTCCCAAAGTCAAGCCAAAAGTCGTATCACAATCTTGATCGGTTGGTTTGCAACCGATCGCGCATTGATTTTCTTGACATCGGCTTCTGTGATCGGTTTGCAACCGATCGCACGTTGATTCCCGGTCTTCTCGCTCTTCATTCAATCTTTGCGGTTTTTCCTCGAACTTCAATCGTCTCCTTTCATCCAAGCTGATCCAAGTCACTCCCAAACACCTGAGAAAGGCTCCATCAAGCCAAAAAGAACAGAAAAACGACCTAGGACATCTAAGATGCAATGTGACACGTTTAGGACCTAAATGCAATGTGTATATAATGAAAACTAGATGAAACACAAGGGAAACGAAAGAAAATATGAAACTCGATGTGGTAAAATACACTGATATCAGCTGCGCATTCCCTTCATTCAACAAGAGAGCCGCAACTCCATTAATGCCCAACGGCTAAAAGACATCAATGGCGACCAGATTACAATCTCTTTGATTTATTGCTTTCTTTTTGAACTTTGAGACCGTTAGGTCTTGTTTTTGTCGAGGTCTCTATATAAGCTCTTTCCCTTCATCATTTGTATTCACACATCCTTTAAGTAATAAGAAATCTCAGTAGTTTTTGCTTCAAACACTTGTGTCTTTGCTTCAAACACTTGTGTTTTTGTCGAGGTCTCTATATAAGCTCTTTCCCTTCATCATTTGTATTCACACATCCTTTAAGTAATAAGAAATCTCAGGTCAACTAGCTCTCTAAATTCATTAAGTGCAAATGTGAACTTCTCATCAAAGGGATTAAACCAAGACAATCAAGGCTAGGTATTAAAGGCATTTAGAGGTGAGGTTAAAAGTGTTTCGGGTTACCGTAATTTCACCAGAGGGTGCGAGATATTATGCAAAACAGCAAGAGAGGATGGAGCTGTTGACGTCCACAGTTTCCAGTCACTTTATCTTGCGTAAAAATGTTGCACTTCCTCCATTCTCCAAAAACAGAAGTTTTCTGCCATTCCCCAAGACTTAGAATTTTCTGTGGGCTCGGAATGACAGACTTCTCACAAACGAACCATGGATGCCTCATAAGTATTTCGACTAACCTAGACTCTTTTTAGGCTTTTATTTCCTTTCCATTTCGATTATTTTCGATTTCTCTTTTTTTTTTTTTTTCTTTTTTTCTTTTCTCTCTTTTTTTTCGAAAGGGGGAAAAAATGCCTTTTATTGAGATAGAGTCTTAGGGGCATGAAAATTTACCATGATTTTGAGTTTTTTCCAAGGCATAAAGAAGCTCTTATCTTTGTTGAATTCACCTCCACCAATTTCGTATAATCTTCGTCTTTAGTGACTGAAAACTGTGTCGTTCCTCCCTCTCCGGCGTTTTTGCACATATCTGCACATAAGGCACAAAGAGAGTTGCATGAAGTTTGAACAATGGTTAAGTTTCGGGTGGGGTATCTGATATATCATGGTTTTTACCCCTTTTAAGCCATGATATATGTCCGTTTTATAGAGTCTTTCTACTATTTTGTAGTGTTTTAGAGTCTTTTACAGGTTTTACCACGTTTGAAGCATAATTGGAGATATTGGAGATAAAACTGTGTCGTTCCTCCCTCTCCGGCGTTTTTGCACATATCTGCACATAAGGCACAAAGAGAGTTGCATGAAGTTTGAACAATGGTTAAGTTTCGGGTGGGGTATCTGATATATCATGGTTTTTACCCCTTTTAAGCCATGATATATGTCCGTTTTATAGAGTCTTTCTACTATTTTGTAGTGTTTTAGAGTCTTTTACAGGTTTTACCACGTTTGAAGCATAACTGGAGATATTGGAGCTTTCTGGAGCATTTTGGAGCAAAACAGAGATCATGTAGCTGAGAAGTCGATTTGAAGCCTCAGTATCGATTGATACTACCTTAGTATCGATCGATACTACCTTAGTATCGATCGATACTCACTGCAGCAAGACACATGTCGCGACTTTTCTGAAGAGTTGAAGAATTGCAAAATTGCCCAGAAGACTTTATTATTTACAATCTAGCCCAAAACGTGCTTTAGGAGTTTAAATTAGGTTTTTCAGCCACTTTGGCTAAGACGTTCTGATTAAGCTTTATTCTACTCTGGTTTTTGGAGAGACAACTCTGAACTCCTGTTTCTTATTGATTTCTTTGATGATCTATTCAATCATGTTGTTTTCATTCTCCATGTCTGAGTAAATCCACTGTTAGGTTTAGGGTTCTCATAAGGGTTTTCTCTGAATGTTAGGTTAATTAGTTAATTAGGATTCACCATCTGAATTAGTTCTTCACCATAGGTTGTTCTCATAGCTAATTTTAGGTTGACAAATCTAGAACTTAGATCTTAGGATAATTGGTTAGGCACGAGAGTGCGATTAATTACCTGATAGAACTTAGGGTGAGCAAAATAACTATTCGCAAAGAGATTTGGTTTAGTTGTTTTGTGAACAAATCAAACTTGAAATAAAAGCTGGTTTAGACTTTAGGATTCGCAAAGAGATTTGGAATTCTAGGATTTAGACTTGATAGTTTTCGCAACGAGAGTTGGTTAGCTATACTTTAGTGATTTGAGTTCAAGAACCGCGCTAAATCTGAATCATGTTAGTTAGTTTATCTACATTCATTGAATTTCTGAGAAATACCCTGAACCTATATTGTTTCCAACTGATTTACAACTCGTTTAATTTACGCACTTGCTTTCAATTACATCTTTTGGTTTAGCTTAATTCAAATCTATATAATCTATTGTGTGAATTCTGGAGTTCTTGTGTTCGACCTCTACACTTACTACAACAACTGCTTTAGTACTTTTAGGGTATTAATTTGAGCATATCAAATTTGGCGCCGTTGCCGGGGAACTCAATTTCGCCATTAGATTTTAGTGAAGAATTTCGACTAAATCGTCGAGTATCGATCAACACCCTAGTGGTATCGGTCGATACCCGTCGCGTTTTTTTTTGTTACTTACGTTCTTGATCTTGTGTTTCAGGTTGCATGCCTAATCGAGAAACCAGGAGAAACAAGAACACTCAGCTAGTTGATCTGTCAAACGAGCAGCTAGCACTTTTGGAACGCACAAACAGGAAAGCAAGGAAGTCAGCAGAGATGAACAATCCAATGGTATTGATTCGTGATGAAGCTGGGACTTTGAGAGACCAAGACGGTCAATTGTGCAATGAGAGGGGGTAACGACTTGATGGAGATGGAAACATCATTGTCCCTCCAGCTGTTATGAATGTTAGGAATGATGTGGTTGATCGTGGTAGGACAATTGGTGAGTACAACAGGCCTGATCAGTTCTATGCCAATCGATCATCGATTCGCCTACCTGCTTTCCAGAGGAATGACTTTGAGCTGAAACCTGCATATTTCACTCTTGTGGGTCAGCATCTGTTTCATGGTCTTCCTCATGAGCATCCCATGGATCACATTGAGAGATTCGAGGACTTGGTCACTAGCATGAAGTATAATGGAGTGTCCAACGATTACCTTCTCTGTAAGCTCTTCCCACACTCTCTTGGTGGAGATGCAGCTTATTGGCTTAAGTAGTTACCCCCTGGATCACTGACTACATGGGAGGAGACGAATAATGCGTTCCTGAATAATTTCTATGATGATGCGAGATCCGAAGAGCTCAGGAACAAGATTTCTCAGTTTTCTCAGGGTTCGACAGAGGCACTTAAGGCTGCTTGGATCAGATTCAGGTCATATCAGAGAGATTGTCCACATCACGGGTTCAGTAAGGTTCAGTTGCTGGGTATCTTCTTCAGAGGGATTGATTGGAGGTATCAGATGGCTCTAGATGCTGCGAGTAATGAGAATTTCAACACCAGGTATCCTGACGATGCTTATGTGCTTATTGAGAACTTGGCGTCTAGAAATAGCACCAAGAGTGCTGACATGGAGCGTAAGAAGCTAGCTGGTGGTATGGAAGGTTCAAAGATTGCTGAGGTTCAAGCCAAGCTGGATTCAGTGCACAATCTTCTGATGGGTAAGACGAAAGCTGTTTACTTTGCTGATGAGGATGAAGTGAAAGATGTTAACTACATAGGTGGTGCTGGATTTCAAAGTCAAAGATATCAATACCCACCTCACCCACCCAAAACTCCTGAAAGCAAGGTTGAATCTATGCTTGAACAGCTTCTTCAGGGACAACAGAAGATGACAATGGATTTCAATGGGACGATGGATGCTATGTACACATATATGAATGGGAAAATCGAAGCTCTTAGCATTCATCAGAGAATGCTGGAAACTCAGGTCGCTCAGACTACAACAGCTGTCAAGGGAAAGATGGTTCATGCACATAATGAACACGTCAATGCAATCACCTTAGGTAGTGATGAAGAGGTCGATCCAGGAGTGAAAACTGGCCTAACTGCAAAGAATCTCGTCGATGACGACGATGAGGCTCCTGAAATCGCCCTAGTATCGATCGATACCACCCAGCATCGGTCGATACCCGTTCAAGGATCTGCCAAAGACGTTTCGAAACAACAAGAATCAACCGACACCAGCCAGTGTCGATCGACACTAGTGCAGATACTCTCACGGGACATCTCAGAACCCCCAGTGTCGACCGACACCACACCTGTATCGATCGACACCACATCTGAAGAAACGACAGAGAAGCCTTGTATCGATCGATACCATTCTAGTATCGATCGACACCCCTCGCAGACTGAGCCAGAAACTGTGAAAACACCCAAGATTGTCGAGGAAAGGGTTTACAAGCCTAAGGTGCCATATCCTATACCACCTAGACATCTCATGAACCCCATTTCTGCGGAGAAGTTGCTCTCTTTTGAGAAGATGGTCAGGAGGATCCCCCACACTATATCTTTTGAGGAAGCTTTTGAGAACCGTCCTATAGCGTGTTACTTCCAAAATTGCAGAGAAACTGAGGAAGAGATCAAGGCACTCTTCATCAAGGCAAGAAGCACACCACCACCATTGAAGCAGCTGACTAAGAGGGAAGACCCATGAATATTCGCAGTTTCATGCTCTATTTCTGGACTTGAATTCAAAGAGTCTCTCGTTGACTCGGGAGCTTGCGTCAATGTCATGTCAAGGGCAATTGCAGAGAGATTGAAAACTGATATTCGACCGCCCAAGACGTCCATCACATACGTGAACTGTATCACCTCACTTCCGCACGGTACAATCCCTGATTTGATGGTCACAGTAGGAGATTGTCTGGTTCCTACTAATTTTCAAGTTGTGGAAATGGGTGCAAGATCTACTATGCAGTTGATTCTTGGAAGACCGTTCATGGCTACGGTTGGTGCCATTATGGACACACCCAACAAGAGAGTCTCATTCTCGTACATTGACAAGGAGGTGTACTACAAAGCCATTCCTTCTGGAAGAATTCCCACACGTGTCTCTTGCATCGATGTTGTCATAGGAGAGATGTTGGCAGCTGATCCTTTGGAAGAGCCTCCTGACGTACCGACTGTCATAGACATTCTAGATAGACTTTCTGTCATCACAACGAAAAACGTCAAAACAGCTAAGGCAAAGAAGAAGGTGAAGAGCAAAGGAGTGAAAGGTACTCCTTCTATGACTTTAATTCCTCAGAAGCGTGATGGGGACTCGATTGAGTACAAGGTGAAGTGCAAAGGAACCTCAAAACCATTCTCCAAGGCTAGAGTCATTCTTACTCCGGAGCTGAAAGAGAAAGGAAAGGAGGTTATAGAGAGCATGTTGAGTAGAACTCTGAGTCTGCAAGTATCTAGCTGTGGAACTTGCATGGGAGTAAGCTCTCAACCTCGCCCTGACTGATCACCTGAGCCAAAGTCAAGCTTATGACTAAAAACAAGCGCTTGGTGGGAGGCAACCCACTGGTAAGTTATACATAAGTTTTTCTATTATTTTTGTTTTTGATTTTTGGTTTTTGGTTTTGTGTTTCACGTGAAGAAGCAGATTCAGAAGAGCAGCATCGATCCACACCAACCCGGTATCGATCAACACCATCCACGCGACAAAGGAGCAGAAACTGGCTACGAGTATCGATCGATACCAGTTCTGTATCGGTCGACATTCATCACCATCTCGGGTAACTCCTTCGATTTTCACCAATTCACTCAGCTCTTCTGATTTCTTTTACCAACTCTTGACTAGATAACACTGGGGACAGTGTTATTTAAGTCTGGGGGAGGTAGTTGCTGATAACCTGTTTGTTTTTCTTAGAGTCAGTCGTTTTTGTGTCAAATTTGTTTTATTGAGTCAAAATTTTGTTGGAGATTATGATCGTGTTCTTGAATCTACTGTTTTGACTTTGCTTCTGAGTGTCCATTGTTACAGAATCAGTTCTAGATCGACTAATGAAAAATCCAAAGGCTGACCAGTTAACTAGAAGACACACATGTTTCCAGCAGAGTTCTTTTAAAGCCTGAGCCAAATTTCTGCACTTCATCGACGTGGTTAGTATTCATAGAGCTTGATTCCTCATTCATATCTGACAAAGGAACCCATGTGTTTAAAAAGTGATAGTATCTCTCTCCCCTGTTATAAGTTAATAAATAAGTGCATAAAAAGAGGAGATGATTTTCTCCTAAGTAGAGGGTTAGGAATATTTCCAGCGATCCCATTATTCTCCTTGGTAAGGGATGATCACACAAAGGATTGGAAGCGAGGCTAAGATTTTCCTATGATGCCATTATTCGCCTACACCCTTTGATACATTGAGAGGGAAGAAACGGGGATTCGGTGGCAAACACCATCAATACTCGCGTCTCAAACCTTGATTTGTATATGTGAATCTAAAAAAATAATAAAAAAATAAAAATAAAAAAAAGAGAACAAAATAAGAAATAAGTATGGGGGAGAGAAAATGATACAAAAAGTGTGAAATTGGGTGGTTCCTTGTTATGATATTGTATGGGAAAGAATCTAGAAGGTTCTTGGTATTAATCACAGCGATGAAACTGGCGATGATGGGTTTAATTGAATGAAGCTGCGAAATAATGTGTGTAGTCTGGGGAAGCTGCGAATGCCTAAGGAGAAGTACATGGTGGTTAGTTTTGGAACTGGTTATGTGACATTTGGGTGCTTGGGAAAATGGTCATTGCAACGTTCCAAGAACATGTGAGTCTCCGTGTTTTCAAACCTCTTTCTCTGGTTTAGTCTTCTATTTGCTTGAGGGCAAGCAAAGGCTAAGTCTGGGGGCGTGATATATCATGGTTTTTACCCCTTTTAAGCCATGATATAGGTCCGTTTTATAGAGTCTTTCTACTATTTTGTAGTGTTTTAGAGTCTTTTACAGGTTTTAGCACGTTTGGAGCATAGTTGGAGATATTGGAGCTCTCTAGAGCATTTTGGAGCAAAACAGAGATTATGTAGCTGAAAAGTCGATTTGAAGCCTCAGTATCGATCGATACTACCTTAGTATCGATCGATACTCACTGCAGCAAGACACATGTCGCGACTTTTCTGAAGAGTTGAAGAATTGCAAAATTGCCCATAAGACTTTATTATTTACAATCTAGCCCAAAATATGTTTTAGGAGTTTAAATTAGGTTTTTCAGCCATTTTGGCTAAGACGTTCTGATTAAGCTTTATTCTACTCTGGTTTTTGGAGAGACAACTCTGAACTCCTGTTTCTTAATGATTTCTTTGATGATATATTCAATCATGTTGTTTTCATTCTCCATGTCTGAGTAGATCCACTATTAGGTTCATGGTTCTCATAAGGGTTTTCTCTAAATGTTAGGTTAATTAGTTAATTAGGATTCACCATCTGAATTAGTTCTTCACCATAGGTTGTTCTCATAGCTAATTTTAGGTTGACGAATCTAGAACTTAGATCTTAGGATAATTGGTTAGGCAGGAGAGTGCGATTAATTACCTGATAGAACTTAGGGTGAGCAAAATAACTATTTGCAAAGAGATTTGGTTTAGTTGTTTTGTGAACAAATCAAACTTGAAATAAAAGCTGGTTTAGACTTTAGGATTCGCAAAGAGATTTGGAATTCTAGGATTTAGACTTAGATAGTTTTCGCAACGAGAATTGGTTAGCTATACTTTAGTGATTTGAGTTCAAGAACCGCGCTAAATCTGAATCCTGTTAGTTAGTTTATCTACATTCATTGAATTCCTGAGAAATACCATGAGCCTATCTTCTTTCCAATTGATTTACAACTCGTTTAATTTACGCACTTGCTTTCAATTACATCTTTTGGTTTAGCTTAATTCAAATCTATATAATCTATTGTGTGAATTCTGGAGTTCTTGTGTTCGACCCCTACACTTACTACAACAACTGCTTTAGTACTTTTAGGGTATTAATTTGAGCATATCAGTATCAACTAAAGATGAGTCGGCCATTCATGTACGACAAAGAGTGGTAAAAGGTAGAAGAATGTCATGAATGTATGATTCGTTATCTTTGCCTAAACCTACGATGAGAAGATTAAGTCAAAATGAAAGTCCAAGTATAATAGAGCTAGTATATTTCATCCTAAAAAATCTCTACGATCTAAATTCCTCTGGGGATTTCGCATTAACAGAAACTCTAGCTACCGCCTAGTCTAGAACCAAATTATGAAAGAACATGTTACTAGGAAATAGCGTAAAAGCACATTGGTCGGTTATCTTCATGGATTTCATCATTCCCTCAAAATGTATTCTACTTTATTGAAAAACTTGAAAAATCTTGAAATTTTTTAAAGAAAGCGTGAAAAATGCAAAATGCAAAGATTCATGAAAGAAAATGGTGGTTAGTAAGGGATGGAATCCTCCCCCAGAATTAAATCACACTGTCTACAGTGTCAAATAAATCGAGCAAGGATGAAAAATAGATGGATGTAATAATTGAAAAAGTTTCAGGAAAAAAGGAAAACTTACTTGGAAGTGGTTGGGGAATGGATTTGGGAATGGAATGGTGGTGGATGGGAGATTGAAAATGGTGTTGTGGTGATGGGAATGGGTTGTGGTGATGATTGGAATGGTTTGGAATCGAACGGAGTCGATCGGGGTCGACAGTAGGCTGGCCGCGGGTCGAAGGGTTGCACCCACGGTCACATGTAGATCTGCCGCGGGTCGGTGGGACGCACCCATGGTCGATGGCTAGTTTGTCGCGGGTTGGAGTGTTGCACCCGCGGTCGAGCTTCTTTTTCGGTCAAGTCCTTCCTAGCGGTTCGTGCTGGACCGAGCAGTTCCGAACCGTGTCTCCATCTTTTTGTCATTTCAATTTTTTTTATTTTTTGGGTTTTTTGATTTTTTAGATAGCTGAAACTAAGAAAAAGAAAACATTAATAGAAAAAGAAAGAAAAACGAAAAAGAAAAGCATACCTAAAAATGGGTTGCCTCCCATTGAGCGCTTTTGTTTAAAGTCGTTTAGCTCGACGTCGATAGCTTGGTGAGCTTAGTCGAAGAAAGGTCTTGTCCGAAAACAAGTTGCCAATGATGTTTTCTGGTCCTAGGGGAATATTTGGCTTCTCCTTGGCTTCGTTTAAGTCTCCATCACGTCTCATATGAGCAAGGGCAGAGTGTGCATCAAAAGAGATATTTTCGCACGTCGAAATTGTCGGTTTGATGTTTTCCTATAGTGTGACGAGTGTACCTTCTTCTAGAACGTTTTCAAAGTTCTTTGTAGCTCCTCAAGGGTCTAAGAGTGGTTCATCTCCGCTGCATGTGTTCATAAAATGGGAATCACGAAATTCTATTACCTTGATAGAGTTTGGAACATCAAATATTTCGGGATCCTTCTCCTTAGAAAACGTCTTCAATGGTGGCTCGGGTGTATCCGTTAGTGTCTCATCCTTCACGAGGTCTGCCTCACGCTCAACGTGGTGAGGAGTAGGAGTGGAAACATGTCCTTCATCTCCTTGATGTTCTTCTTTGATGGCATGAGCTTGAGAATCCAAGAGACTTTCATTTGATCGCTTCTTTCTAATCAATTTGATTGCGGGTTCTGCATCGACTTTGGAAGCAACGTAGTACCCTTCATCTTCGTTTATAGACGCATTGAATTCTCGAAGTATATTGTCCATCTCGGCTTTGGAAACTATTGGTTTCTCATAGTTTCCTTCTGAATGTCTCTTTCGCGTGGCCCTAAGCTCTTTTCGTTTTGATGCATTCTTCGAGCGTCCTTGTACTAAGTCCTCCTTGTCGCGTTCAAATCGCTTTTCATCAAAATTAGGGCATGATGATTTGAGAACCGATTTTAACTCGTTAAGGAAATCGCGTGTGTAGAAGCTGTCTTTTGGTCGGTGCCGGTTTCCGATCCATGTATGACGAGTCACGGTAGTAGTGTGCATCGTGAGAGTAGTGAGCATAAGATGGGTCATAGTAACCCTGCTCGTAGTAGTCATCTTGCACCAGAGGCGAGTCCATGTTTCAAAGCCTGAAACAAAGAAAAACAAAAACAAAAATTAAAAAGAAAAAGTTTGTCATAGAGTCGATTTACTAACCTCTAAAGTGTGGCAGATCAAGTAGTGATTGCCTCCTCGGCAACGGCGCCAAAAACTTGATGCTGTCGGATTGTTCTCCGAGACTTCATGTTTTAAATTTGTAAACCCAAAAGCTCTGCAAGTGCACAGATGTGCGTTGTAGTACTTTAGGTATCCATCCACAGGGAGGGAAAGCTGTTCTGCGAGACCTTAGAAAAAGAGTTAGCAAGGAAACCTAAGACGAGAATAAGTTTTATGGTTTTTTCACGAATTCGAACTAGGAATCTAAACTAAGCTAAACTAGATTATACTAGACTAAACTAAACTAAGCTAATCTAATCTAAACTAAACCTAAGAAAATTGATTCCTAAACTAAACCTAATAAAATGGACAACGACACTAATCTAAGAGGAAACTATGGCTAAACTAAGTAATAGACTCGATTACTAAACTACACTACGGAAAATCGTGAAACTCTCTAGGGATCATGGTCGAAATATCACAAGAAATTCGCTAGGATTTTATGCGACTTTTGTCGTCTTTTGGTTCCTAAACTTGGAACACGGACATTGTGTGTAGTCTTTTTCCGTACGTCCTACACACCGATAACTTTAGTACTCGACCAGTAGCTTTCGTCTCTGGCCACGCAAAAAGTTATGATTATACTCAAAGGTCGTTATCACAACTCCTCCACAAGTATACTTTCAAAATCTTGTGACGGTTTTGCTCGTCTACCCTAGGTCAAGCAAATAGATTCAGTACTTTCGTAGCTCTAAAATACCTAAGTTCAGTTGCTAAGACGGTTAATCAAGCAAACACATTAACAATAAGGATAGAACGAAGAACCCTAATCAATATCCTACATTAAACCCTAATGATAAATCGATCCATGAGAGCCCCTTGAGAACCCTATACCCAACAGGAAAAATACTCCGCCACGACCATGCAAGACAAAATCAAGTTTCTGAATTGCATAATCAACAGATAAGAAATCAAACGAAAAGGTTCAAGGGAAATCCTTATCTCTCTAAATAAAGAACAAAGAACAAGAGCAAAAGTTTGGTGCAAAACTAGTCTAAAAGTGTAACAAGAGGGGGTTCAAAATTTTGGCTGTAAAACAAGTATTTATAGGTCTTCAACTCTTGCTTTAGGTGTCCTT
The DNA here is from genome assembly GCA_002933915.1 of Eutrema heterophyllum. NCBI lineage: Eukaryota > Viridiplantae > Streptophyta > Magnoliopsida > Brassicales > Brassicaceae > Eutrema > Eutrema heterophyllum. The sequence goes on from PKMM01023943.1 coordinate 88,050, forward strand.
AGGGTTTATTGAAGAGAAAACAAAGTGGGCTTGAAGATGGGCTTCGAACTAGATGATCTTGGGCCGTTTTTGGTTCACCCCGTGTGCGTGGCTTGGACCCGCGGCCAAAGGGTGTTTCGCCACTGCTGGAGAGCCTAGACCCGCGGCCAAGAGTTCGCCGCGTCCAGAAGGTTTGGACTCGCGGTGGTTGGCCTATGTTGTTGAAACTTCAATTCTTCTCTTGCTTCTTTTGCGAGACTGCAGAACATGCCTTCAGTCAATTGGATGTATCTTGAGATTTAACCGTTTGATTGTCTTGAAACGAACTGGGTATGAAAGGTAATTCTCCCTTATATCTGGTATCCAAATTTGGGCATGATCGGACGGTGATAAGGTTTCCATTGGATGTCAAACTTCTGACGGTACGAAATTGTCCAAAATCCGGTTTTTCTCCAATTTGCGTCGTTTTGCCTAAGGAACTTGAAAATAGTCTTGAAACTACAAATATGCGATACTACGATAAAAACATGTAAAAGTAAATGAAACACTAATAAAGTGTTCTAAAATAAACGGTAAAACGGGTAAAAATACGGTGTTATCACAACCCATACATAAACCTTGTTTGTCCTCAAACAAGACAACTTAAGCTTGGAAATGATCAAACAAAAATCATAGGTAACTAGAAATCTCGGAGACCATCCTTCTAACCCATAACCATCGAACTACATCAAACGCAACCTAGCCTAGAAAATTCTCACCAGAAGTTTCCGTAACACTAGTCCACGGTGTCCGTCATACGAAATATAAACTTTCGAAATCCAAAATTCAGGTCAACTAGCTCTCTAAATTCATTAAGTGCAAATGTGAACTTCTCATCAAAGGGATTAAACCAAGACAATCGAGGCTAGGTATTAAAGGCATTTAGAGGTGAGGTTAAAACTGTTTCGGGTCACCGTAATTTCACCGGAGGGTGTGAGATATTATGAAAAATATCAAGAGAGGATGGAGCTGTTGACGTTCACAGTTTCTAGTCACTTCTTCTTGCGTAAAAATGTTGCACTTCCTTCTTTCTCCCTAAACAGAAGTTTTCTGTCATTCCCCCATACTTAGAATTTTCTGTGGGCTCGGAATGACAGACTTCTCACAAACGAACCATGGATGCCTCATAAGTATTTCGACTAACCTAAACTCTTTTTAGGCTTTTATTTCCTTTCCCTTTCGATTATTTTCGATTTCTATTTCTTTTTTTCTTTTCTTTTTTCGAAAGGGGGAAACGCCTTTTATTGAGATAGAGTCTTAGGGGTACGAAAATTTACCATGATTTTGAGTTTTTCCAAAGCATAACCAAGCTCTTATCTTTGTTGAATTCACCTCCACCAATTTCATATAATCTTCGTCTTTAGTGACTGAAAACTTTGTTGTTCCTCCCTCTCCGGCGTTTTTGTACATATTTGCACATAAGACACAAAGAGAGTTGCATGAGGTTTGAACAATGGTTAAGTTTCGGGTGGGGTACCAACTAAAGATGAGTCGGCCATTCATGTACGACAAAGAGTGGTAAACGGTAAAAGAATGTCATGAATGTATGATTCGTTATCTTTGCCTAAACCTACGATGAGAAGATTAAGTCAAAATGAAAGTCCAAGTATAATAGAGCTAGTATATTTCATCCTAAAAAATCTCTACGATCTAAATTCCTCTTGGGATTTCGCATTAACAGAAACTCTAGCTACCGCCTAGTCTAGAACCAAATTACGAAAGAGCATGTTACTAGGAAATAGCGTAAAAGCACATTGGTCGGTAATCTTCATGGATTTCATCATTCCCTCAAAATGTATTCTACTTTATTGAAAAACTTGAAAAATCTTGAAATTTTTTAAAGAAAGCGTGAAAAATGCAAAGTGCAAATACTCATAAAAGAAAATGGTGGTTAGTAAGGGATTGAATCCTCCCCCAGACTTAAATCACACTGTCCTTAGTGTGAAATAAATCGAACAAGGATGAAAAATAGATGGATGTAATAATTGAAAAAGTTTCAGGAAAAAAGGAAAACTTACCTGGAAGTGGTTGGGGAGTGGATTTGGGAATGGAATGGTGGTGGATGGGGGATGGAAAATGGTGTTGTGGTGATGGGAATGGGATGTGGTAATGATTGGGAATGATTTGGAATCGAACGGGGATCGAACGGAGTCGATCGGGGTCGACAGTAGGCTGGCCGCGGGTCGAAGGGTTGCACCCGCGGTCACATGTAGATCTACCGTGGGTCGGTGGGACGCACCCGCGGTCGATGGATAGTTAACCGCGGGTCGAGGTGTTGCACCCGCGGTCGAGCTTCTTTTGCGGTCAAGTCCTTCCTAGCGGTTCGTGCTGGACCGAGCAATTCCGAACCGTGTCTCCATCTTTTTGTCTTTTCGGTTTTTTTGATTTTTTGGGTTTTTTTTATTTCTTAGATAGCTGAAACTAAGAAAAAGAAAACATTAATTGAAAAAGAAAGAAAAACAAAAAAGAAAAGCGTACCTAAAAATGAGTTGCCTCCCATTGAGCGCTTTTGTTTAAAGTCGTTTAGGTCGACGTCGGTAGCTAGGTGAGCTTAGTCGAAGAAAGGTCTTGTCCGAAAACAAGTTTCCTTTGATTTAACCTTGTAATCCTTCGTATAAAACATATCACGCCATTTCCACTTGGGATTTCTATCATCAAGTTCGAGATGGTGATCTCCTCCGGGATCACAATGGAAAATCAGATTTGGAGCTTCCTTGGAGTATGCTTCTTCTTCTTTGATATTCTCGGATGGTAGAGCCATGTTGCACGATGCATAGATGGTAGGCTCTAGATCAGTTTCTGTCTTGGTTGGAGCTCGAGTGATGATGGAGAAGAAGTCTTGCTCGAGGAAGTAGGATCGGGATGCAAAACGTCGAAGTTGAGATTAACAGGGGTTGGCCGCGTGTAGAAGAGATGCAACCACGGCGAAAGGAGGCTTGATAGGACCTTTGTCCCTTCTGCCCTTGCGGTCGGTGATGCGGTTAGATTCTGAAAAATAAGGATGGTCTCGAGATTCTCCAAGGATCGGATCATAGGACCTTTGTCCCTTCTGCCCTTGCGGGTGAAACTATTGCGGTCATGCTTGCTCTTATCTCTGCTAGAGCTGGTGACATTTCAAAGATGGCCTGTTTCTCATATTGTTAGGAGCTCGTTCTCCTCCTCAAGTCTGGTGGTCACTCGAATGAAGTCCATGGTCTGTTGGTAGACATTAGGACTATTATGTTGATATCTTCATATTTTACATGTTCTAGCATACATTTTACTTAGAGTTTTGTGTCATTTGCATGCATAATCATGGTTTTGTCTTGCATTTAGGCCTCATTTAGAGTTTAGGACATTTTCTTTAGGTCCTAGTGAGTTCTTGCATGTTTTGGAGTATTTTCTAGGTGATTGGAGGCAATTTGGGTATATTTGGAGAAATGGACCAAAGTAGAATACAAGGGCCATCCGAACCGTCCAAAAGAACCTGCAGAACGAAGGCCTTCCGATCTGAATCAGCTTCAACGATCTTCATGGAAGTTGTAGAGGAGTGAATTATCTTGCCATAGGCGTTAGAATCAGGTCATTCGGATATGTGGTTTGTGAGATATGGCCGATTTTGAGAGTATGTCCGTCTGGCCGCCGAAAAGAAGAATGGAGTTTCCAGAAGACTGTACCGACCCGTTCTGGTTTGGTATGCTAGATCGGTATCGGCACAGGAGGAAACACCGACCTAGCTCAGATTGGTATGAAGGCTCAGGAAGATTAGTACCGACCCGTTCTCGGTCGGTACTACGGCTCGGTACAAACACGGCAATGCAGACCAATCCATTTTTACCGGCTGAACGAAGGGGTTCCGGTAAGATTCAGCCTCAATGATCTCTATGAAAGATGTAGCCAGATGAGTTATCTGTCTACTGGAGGTGGTTTGAGGTCATTCGGACATGTATCCCAGGAGATATCACGATTTTACCGAAGGTATTTCTGTCTGGCCGCGAAACCATGGACTAAGGCATTGTGCATCATTCTGGTCCATACCGACCCCTTCTCATGTGGTACTACAGCTCGGTACTGAGGCAGAGAGTAGTACCGACCCAGATTCACTCCACATACCGACCCAGAATGGATCGGTACAAAACCTCTCCAACCAGCCACTTACAAATCCGTCATCATCGAAGCCAGCATAAGTGACTGAAAGATCAGGCCAAACGAAGAACTTGCGTTCAGATTTAGCTTTCAACGTCTTCATAGAAGTTGTAGATAATTGAGTTGGCTGTCTACGGGATGTGGTTTTAAGTCACTCAGAGCGGTGGTTCGAAAGATACATCAGATTTAGCGGGGACGTGTCCGTCTAGCGCCCAAATGAGTTATGCTCAGAGATTAGTACTGACCCACTGTACCGACCCAGGACTGGTCGGTACAGACCTCCAGAATCAGCCAAAAACCAGTTTCAGCCGGGTCAATACCCGGTTTGTCCCGGGTTGACCCGGTTCGGCCCCCTTTCACTATTTAAGCCAAAAAACCTAATTTTCTTGGTTAATCTCTTTTTCTCTTGCTAAAAACCTTTCCTTTTAGGGTTCTAAGTGATTGTAAGAGGAATCTTGAGCTTTTTTATGCAATTTAAAGTTTGTTTCTCTTAATTCCCTTTTAATCTTTCATCTTCATATTCTCTAATCATGATTAACAACATCTCTTTCATGAGATTTGGTGTGTTCTTCATGATTAGTGAGTAGTTCTTCTTGGATCATTTGGGTTTGGTAGATTAGGGGGTTTCTTTGTTAATCTTTGATGTCTAGAGCTTAATTGTCTTGTTTCCTTTCTTGTTTAGTGTTTATAATGCTAGATTAAACTTGAGAAAGTTAAATCAAGATCATAGGGAATTTCATGCACACAAGGTGTTTGATGAAATTCCCCAATGAACTAAATAAGAGATTTTCACACTTAGCTCATGAGAATGATTGTTTAAGATGAATTTTGGCTATTGGAACTTGTTAATTAATGCTTGTTGATTGTTTATTCACAAATGAGAATTTGATCTTGAATTTGTAATTAACAAAGAGATTAGATTAATCTTGATTAGTGTTATAAGCTTAAGGATATGCACTTGTGTGATTATGTAGACATCATTGCTTAGCTTAAGATTCCCTTAAATCAATTGCCTTACCCAAAGATCCTCTTTTTAATCATTGTCTTAATCTTGCTTAGTTCTTGCTACTTGTTTGCTTTGTTTAATTGAATCATTAGCTTGCTAGATTAAAACTAAAACCACTTGGATTGCATAGCTTATATAGTTTCTTGGATTCCTAGTGTGTTAGCCTCATACCTCATTGGTTCGATATCTTAAATACCACAATGACATGAGTGGGATTTGAGTAATTGATTAGTAAAAATCCTACTATCAATTTGGCTTCTTTTGCTATTATCTCCTTTCATTTTGTACATCGAGCTGCTAATGTTGAGGCAGATTTACTGGCTAAGTCCAGATTAGTTTGTGTACTATCTCCTCACTCGTTGTAGGTTGAGCTTTCTATTTATAAAATATCGTTCGTCCAATAAAAAAGAATAATATTAACATTTAAAGAAATTACACTACAAGAAAATAGCCGATTCCCGACGGTCATATCGGTCGGGAAACCGTCGGGAAACAGCTTTCCGGACAGATTTCCGACCAATTTGTCCTGTCGGGACTAGAGCGTCGGAAATCAAAATTGGTCGGAAATTTCTGACCAATTTCCGACCACCATATTTCCCGACCGGATTCCAACGAATCTTAATAGTCGGGGAATTCCTGACGATTTCCCGATGGGAAGAAATTCCCGACTAATTCCTGATGGTAATAAGCGTCGGAAATTTCCGACGATATTCCGACTTAATTTCGAGGACAAATTCTGACCTATTCCGGACTGGATAATTTCCGACCAATTCTGGACCGGATAATTCCCGACAAATTCTGGACCGGATAATTTCTGACTAAATCCGGACCGGATATTTCCGACCAATTTCCGACGGGTAATTAAAAACAGTATTTTTAAATTAATGATTTGTTTTAAATTAAATTAAATTAATAATTCGAGAAAGAAAATTAAAATTAAAATATAATAATTGTTTTGAAATAAAATAAAATTGTTTTGAAATTACAAAAACATTTAAAATTAAATTTCCGTTCCTGATCCCAATCCTGTTCCCGTTTCCGTTTCCCTTCTTTCCCTTCTCGTGCCCGGGAAATCCGAGAACTTCGCTTTCATCCAATCCGACAGGCCAGTGATTTCCGACCTTGCCTCGGTAAGCTGCATTTCGGTGTCTGCATTCCCCACCTCCAAAGCTGCTACTTTTGACTTCAGCTCTTCATTCTGCTGGACGAGATCTTCAGAGAAATAAGGAGAACTCGAAGCCCCGGCTTCCATAACCCGGACCTTACCCAAACCCCCGCGACGCCGCCCTTTTTTATCAAGGGGAAATTCCTGTAGAAATTAAAAATAAATTAGAACATTATAATTTTATAATGTAAAACTAAATGAAAACAAAAAAAAAACTTACGTTGATAACGAGATGGTTGACCTCTTCCCGCGACATCTCGAAGGAAGAGGAGGAGTCGGCTTGTGACTGCTGGGTCAGCTCATCCTTCTTCTTCGTCACGTTCTCGTAGATCTCCCTCATGAGGGGATCCTGAATAACCCCGGTTGTCTTGTTTGCGTGGCACGTCTTCATCAAGTCCAAGTGATTCGGACGCACACTTCCGGCCTCATTTGTCTAAAAAAACGAATAAAATAAAATATTAATAAATAATTTAACAATTAAATATAGAAAACAATGTAAGCAATAAAAGATTACCATTTGTATTTCTCGAGACGAACTACATCGGCGAATGTTATCGAAACCCTCGTACGACCTAGAAAAAAAAAACGAAAAATTTGTTAGTTGTTAGAATTTTTAAAAATGTAGAAAATACAACAAATATTTCCAAAAAACGAAAAAAAAATTATGGAAATTCTGAATTTGTTTTTTTGGCCAAAAACGTTTTATATAACATTAAAAATTTTCAAAATTTTCAAAAATTTACTAATATTCTTCAAAAAATTAAAAGCATTTATAACATTTAAAATCACATGTAAAAGGAAAAAAACATTTAAAATCACTGGTAAAAATATTTAAAATCACTTGTAAAATGCAGAAAAATGTTCTAATATTTTTTTAAAAATTAAAAATCACTTGTGAAATACTTAAAACTATTTTTGAATTAACACAAAAATATTTTCCTAATTTTTTCAAGATATGTTTTCTAAAATATTCAAACACAATATCTACAATATTAACCTAACAACAATGTAACCTATATTCTAACCTTTCATATTTAACCAACAATCTAACCTAAAATCTAACAAATCTAATTAACTAATTTAACAAAATGAATTAGGGAAGAAAAAAAAAATCTTACATTGCTACAGGTGGTCGGCGGCGTGGAGGAATTCCGGCGATAAGCCTTCGACGGCGGCGTGGAGGAATTCCGGCGATAAGCCTTCAACGGCGGCGGCGGCGACCTAAAGAAGAAGAGAGAGGAGTTAGCAAGGAGAAGAGAAGAGAAGATGAAGAGAAGAGGAAGAAGAAAAGAGAGAAGAGAAGATACCTTCTTCTTTGGACGGCCGCGACGAGGGGAGGGCGGCGACGGACGGCGGCGGCGACGAGAGAGGAGAGAAGAGATCTAAAGAAGAAGAGAAGATGAAAGGAAAGGAAATGAGGAAGAAGAAGAACAGTTTTCGATTTAATGAAATCGATTCCTTACGGTTTTTTTTAGTATGGTCGTAAATTGGTCGTAAATTCCTTACGAATTTCCGACCAGTATACAAAATTTCATGTCATTTGATTGGGCATTAAAAACGTGTTAATGTCGAATAATTTAATATTCGTCGCAAATTGGTCGGAAATTTCCGACCAATTTCCGACCATAGAGGGTTTAGGGTATGAAATCCTAAATTATAATACCGTATAGGTTTTAAAAAATATCTAAACATCTTATGCCTTAAAACTATATGGCAAGGTAAACATAAAATAAAGTATATGACAATTTTTATGAATCGATAGGAGAACGGGTTTAACCTCTCTTAACGAAACATAGAACTTATACTTACACTTTTCGTTTTCTTGTAAAGGTTTTGATCAAATGCTCAAAATATTGATTCTTAAGATAGTTGGACATTGAATTATTTCAAAATATCATATCTAACCCTAGCAAACATAACTATAATCAAATTTTTGCGGTTTAAGGTTTCGAAACCCCAAATGGTCGGATATTTACGACCAATTCCCGACGGGTATTAAAAATTGTTCCATAACACGTTTATTGTGAGTACGATGAAACATTTTTACAAACGGTCGGAAATTGGTCTGGAATTTCCGACCACACATACTATAGCTGGTCGGAAAACGGTCGGAAAAACGGAATTAAAAAAAAATTATTATGATTCCGAATAATTAATGCATATGGAAAATTTTCTAAAATTTTTAATAAATTTATTCTGATTCCGAATAATTAATGCATATGGAAAATGTTTTTAAATTTTTAACAAATTTATTCTGATTCCGAATAATTAATGGATATGGAAAATTTTCTTAAATTTTTAACAAATTTATTCTGATTCCGAATAACTATCTGAAGTAGCTGAATCGGAATCCTCATTAAAAAAATTCTTACAATTAATTAATGCATATGGAAAAGTTTCTAAAATGTTTTACTTAAAAATAAATGTATATAAAAAATTTGTTACAAAATTATTCTCAGTCCGATGAATAATCTGAAGTTGCTGAATCAGAATCGTCATCAAATTCTCCTCTTTCTTCTTCAGAATCCTCAAATACTTCGTAATCTCCGCTCATACCGGTGAAGTCAACCACAAGTTCAACCTCAAGAGAATGCTCGATTTCACCTAAGTTACCAATTGGAGTTTCCTGTAAAGGGTCATGCTCGAAAACACCAGATATCATTCCTCTTGGTTGTATCGACGTTACTGCAACCCACGGGTCTTGCTTGTTCCTAACTTGGGGGTATCGAATGTAGGAAACCTGGTCCGCTTGTGAAGCAAGAATAAATGGATCGTATTTCCGATGTCACTTTCCAGAGTGAATAGATGTTACACCGAATTCGTCCTGACGTAGACCTTCCACTGGATCATACCAATCGCAATAGAACACAATGCACCTCAAACCAACCATTCCTGGATATTTGACTTCTAATATTTCGCGGAGTACACCGTAGTAGACAAATTCTCCGAATGTAGATGATATACCGTAATTGCATGTTGTCCTTGAGCTCCCTTCACGATAAGCCTTAAAAGCATACACTTGGAACAAAAGTAGGGCCACGCACCATCTCAACTAACCACGTGGGAAATTCTACCCCGGTAGTAGTCATCTGATCAACCTGTACAAAGTGTGGACAATCATAAACAATATGTGCTAATGTAAGCATGTGAAATTTAGTTAAATTGAGGGAAATCGAGCACTTACGTAATATTGCAACCAACCCGAGAATTCATTCTGTTTACGGACCGCAAGCTCATCCTCTGTGCAATTTGGAAACCAATTACGAATTTTGTCCATGTATATCATGTGAATAAAAAAAATACATTATGCAAAAATACTATCAAGGATTTTTGGTAATTACTAAACATCAAAATCAAGTACGTACCTCTCATATTCTAAAACGTCGTCGCAGTTTGTCAGAATATATGTATGCAAATGTCTTTGTTCCTCCTCTGTTAGTCGTCGAGGCCTCCCTTTTCCACTAAGCCTTCCAATTTGTGCAAATAGATTTGGGACATATACCGGATACGGCGGTTATTCTCCTCCATCATCATGCCGTGCAGGTCATCTACTTTTAGTCTTCACCGAAGATGGAAAGTAGTAGCTCGCAAAGTTGGATGCTTCTTCGCTAATGCTCTGTGCAACAATAGAACCCTTGACTCTTGCAAGATTTTTCACCTTCTTCTTTAGGTGGAACATATACCGCTCAAAAATATACATCCATCGATATTGAACTGGCCCACCAAGTGCTGCTTCCCTAGGGAGATGAATAAGAAGATGTTCCATAACATCAAAAAATGCTGGTGGAAATATTTTCTCGAGGTTGCATAGGAGAACCGGTATCTTCTCCTCCAGGTTTCAGATACCGTCTGCTGTAAGTGATCTCGTACATAGATCCTGGAAGAAAGCACTGATCCCTGCATAAATGATAAAAAAGATTTAGCAAAATTTAGATAATATATATATATATATATCAAACTATATATAATTTTGTAAATGTACCTGCAATAGCTCCATAGACGTTTCTAGGAAGAAGACCGGCAAAGGCAAATGGAAGGAGGCATTGCATGACAACGTGACAATCATGACTCTTCATCCCTGAAAACTTCCCTTCTCCAATATTAACGCAATTACGAAGGTTAGATGCGTATCCGTCTGGGAATTGAACACTATGCGTAATCCCGTCGAAGAACTCCTCCTTTGAAGGCTCATCCAAACGAAAAACGGGGGGCAGTGATTTTCAGTTCGCCATTACATGGAGGTCCTTCCGCGAACAAATATCTAGCAAGTCCAATCTGGCCTTCAAATTATCTTTCGTCTTCCCTTGCACATTTAGAATAGTATTCATGATGTTGTCAAAAAAGTTTTTTCAATGTGCATGACATCTAGATTATGGCGCAACAGATGGTTCTTCCAATATGGCAAATCCCAAAAAATACTCCTCTTGTTCCAATTGTGGTACTCGCCACAACCGTCTACGAGAAAATGACCATTACCACCACATAAAACTGTCTTCTCAGCACCAAAATCTCTCAACTGAGTGATATGTTATTCCCATCCAGCTCAGGAGGTGGACCATCAAATATTTTTTTACCCTTTTTAAACAATGTCGTGCTCCGACGATATGGATGATCATGCCGTAGAAATTGTCGATGACAGTCGAATCAAGAAGTCTTTCGACCGTGCTTTAACTGGAACGCATCAGTGTTATCTTGACAATAAGGGCACGCCAACCTTCCATGAGTCGACCATCCATATAGCATACCATATGCTGGAAAATCACTTATGGTCCACATAAGTACCGCACGCATCGTGAAATTCTGTAGGAGAGAAACATCGAACGCTTGAACACCATCTTTCCATAACATTTTCAACTCATAAATTAATGGCTGCAAGAAAATATCAAGGGATCTCTTAGGACGCTCTGGTCCGGGGACAAGAATTGTGAGGAACAAAAACTCTCGTTTCATGCACAAACTAGGCGGCAAATTGTAAGGTGTGACGATTACTGGCCACAATGAATATTGCCTCCCATGTTTCCCAAAAGGGTTGAATCCATCTGTTGATAACCCGAGGTATACGTTCCTTGGCTCATACGCAAAACTAGGATAGACCTCTTGAAAATGTTTCCACGCTTCTGCATCTGAGGGATGAGCAATCTCTCCATCTGAGTAATGCTCTGCATGCCATCTCATAGGTCTTGCCGTGCGCTCGGATTGATATAACCTCTTCAACCTCTCTGTTACCGGCAAATACCACATTTGTTTATGTGGAACTGGTACTATGCCACCCGTTTCATGATACCGAGGTTTTTGACAAAAACGACACTTGAGACGGTTTTCGTCCTTTCTCCAGTAAATCATACAATTGTCGATGCACACATCTATCATCTGATACGGCAATCCAAGACCAGCTACAAGTTTTTGAACCTCGTAGTATGAAGCCGGTGAGATATTATCTTCAGGTAAAATATCTTTCACAAAATCAGCTATCGCATCCACACAATCCTCAGCCAAGTTGAAATCGGTCTTTATAGTGATCAACCTGCTTGCAGTTGATAAAGGTGATATTCCCTCTCTACATCCTTCGTATAGTGGATGCTTAGCTGCATCTAACATATCAAAAAACTTCCGAGCTTCCAAATTAGGTTCCTCTATTCCAATACCATCCTGAACATACGATGGTACGTTTTCACGAAACGCATCATTCACCATCTGAACGTTTGCATCTACTTCCGGTGTTGGTTCCTCTATCCACTACAAGAAATTCGCGTATTATTAAAGCCTGGAAAACGCTATCTGAAAAAGACATAGCGTTTTAAAAAGCGTTCTATCATCGACCGCGATAATAGATCGGGCACTTTAGATACCGTTTTTTATGCATGTTATGGTTGTTGTATATACAATAACGCTTTTTTATCTGCGATATATAAGAATACGATAGCAATTATTTAATGTTATTTATTTTTATGTTACAGCATAACCAAAATGTTATGTATTATTTTAAAATAGCATATGTATTTTGCTATTTGTTTTTGTCTTCCAATTCACTGATTTTGGATTAATGAGCTTTTATTTTATGCATATATAAAATTATAAATACTTCAAATGTAACAAACTAAAAACAACTTTATAAATGTAAACATTACAATGTTGAAGTCTAAACCACACAGAGTTCAATATTTCATTAAACTAAACCACAAATCCAGCCAATAGCACACAAGTTCATAGACAAATTTCACCACAAACTCACATAAAAATAAGTTTCTCATTAGGCCATGCCACTGTTGTACCTAAAGCATCAGCAACACATTCAACTTCTGAATTTGGTCTCCAAACTTTGGCCTTTCCATTCTTAATAACTTCTACCCATACCTTGCTAGCATTAGGACCTAAGGGGACAAAGTGGATCATCTCTTCCGGATTGGTTGAAGCGACTCTACCTTCTGCAACGATCTCTCCTGAGTTTTCACAATCCAACAGCATGCACTTTTGCTTCATACCACCTGATGAGCTGTTATCGATGCTGAAACTTACACTCTACCACTCACAAACAAAATTTAACAATCATAAGGACAACTCAAACACAACATCATATAGAATTTCAGAAAAATAACTTAAATTATAGTAAGAGAATTATACCGCTGGTGATGATGCTTTTGGTGATGCTCGTCTTGAAGGTGGAGTACTCAACTGTATCTTCTGAATAGGTCAGACAACATACTCATGAAGTGCGTTACCCATCAAGTACATTTCACTAGTAGGTCTCCACAGATAAGCATCTTTCTTCACCACCTTTTCAACCTTCAGCAGTGCAGCATTGGGACCAAGAGGAATATTGTTGACCTTCTCTTGCGGATCAGTTGAACACATACGACCCTCAGCAACTACTACATCCTCCATATTCCAATCATACATAATGATTCTATCAAGTGATGCCTAAGTCATAAACAAAACACATATATTAGAACATATCAAATATAAGTTTATACAAATTCGTTATGATAAAGCAGAATCAAAACATTACCGATGAACCAGAAGTTTGGTTTTCAGTTGGGGAGTCTAGCTCACTGTCCAAAATAATTTTATCAGCTGGCCATGCTATTTTGGTTCCCACAGCTTGACCAAGTGATACAACAGTTGCTGTTGGCCTCCAGACATATGCATCTTCTTTTGATACAGACTTTACAATGACAGCTGCTGCATTAGGACCAAGTGGAATACGCCCAACCTTGTACATTGGTTCAGCTGAGCAGTACTCTCCTTCACCGACAACAACGTCTTCCATTGAGCACCAATCCAGTATTTGACACCTAAGAACTTCCTGGGTAGCATTACTATCCAACTCCGATGCAGAAACATCATCAGGCTGTTTTCAGAAGAGTAAAGCGAATTGTAAAAGCATAAAAAATGGAATCATGAAGCATATGAGTTAAAGATTAACTAACCTTCTTCCCTTTAGCCAAGTGACGAACTTGGTTTTGCAGAGTTTCAATCTGGTTGACCAATTCTGCATGTTTTTGTTCAAGCTTATGCACATGTGCATCTCTAGCCTGAAGGAATGCTAGCTTTGTTGCAGTAACCCCTCTGCCCATCCCTCTAAGCCTTCCAGGCTTGTCTCGTCCTAACACCTGACTCACAGCGTCCTCTCTGATGCTAGTGCTAGCTGTAGATGCCCTTTCACTATCAATCGATTTTATTTGTTCCTGACACGAATGGTTCAACAGAGTTAGTGTGAGCTATACAAATAAACATTACATACATTAAAAGAATCACATCACTTACAATAGTATCAGCAAATTCTGGTCTCACAGGTCTCCCATCTGAATGAGTGTGTCATGCTACCCATACTTTGCTCCTACTTACCTTGCTAGGGTCTGCGCTTTTTTTCTTCTGCAAGTAACAAAGTAGCATTAGCTATGCGAGTAAATACACATTACATTAACAAATACATACCATATCATGAGCTAGTCGAATCATTCCTTTACGGCTGGTGGTGTGTGGAATCTGCACCTTCCTTAGTTCCCTGAATTTTTCACTTACAACCTACATAAAGAAGCCCACAGTCATTAATTTTAAAGATTCAAAAAGAAACATGAATCTAGCAATAAAGAGTTTGATACACCACCTTAAAATCCTCATTAGTCTTACACTTAACCCAATTTTTCCATGTTGTCCCAGATTGGATGTTACTTGGTTTTAACTGCACAACTTGTTTCTTACTCGCTTTTCTGACTTGAGAGAGAAGCCTAGACTTAGATGACCGCCACAAACAACCCATATGCCTGAAAACAACATCTTTTTGCCATTCCTCAGTCAAATTAAACCTTCCCTACAATAGTATTCAAAGTTAAACATTAGTATGCTAGGTAACAGATTCTTATAAGAAGTAATTCAGCAAAAAAATATAGAAACTACATGGATTTCCTCCCACATTATATCCTTTAATGAACTATCTAGGTGCCTCCAGTCGCCAAGAATGACTGGCACATGCTCTCTCACCAGAGGACCGAGGAAAGACGAAAGAGATATTGAACCTTTACCCACATGTTCACCAAGAGAATTGAATTCGACTTCAACCTTATCTTCATGGTGTTTAGCAACACCACGCATCTTAGTTGGTCCTCTGGTTTTCCTTTTCTTGGTTTTTGGTTCAAGGATCTGAGCTTCTCTAGTTTCTTCATGTTGCGTCTAGGAGATAGGTTCATCTAGCTTCCCTGCTTCCTCTTCATTGTCATGCTTCCCTGCTTCCTCTTCAGTAGGCTGCTTCTCTGCTTCCTCTTTAGTGGGCTGCTTCTCTGATTCCTCTCCATTGTCATGCTTATCTACTTCTTCTCCTTTGTCCTGCTTCTCTTCTTCATATTCACTATGTTGCCATCCTCTTCTCCTTTTGATTCTATGTTCTCCAAAGCTTCTTCATCGTTTTCAATCTGCTTGTTAGAGGCATGAGTAACAGTCTTAGTGCGTCTGGTGATCAACTTTCCAAGGACTGGTGAGATGCCTAGCTGACGGTTACTGCGTCTTGGAATGACTGGTTGCATTTTCATACACCTGAAACACAACTGAATGTTCAAAAAATTCATAGAGAGATAAAAATATCAAGGAAAACTACCACAGTATACTAAGCCTAGCCCTATTAATCTACAACTAAAACCCCTGCACAATCTTCTCTATCAAAGAAATTGTCATCATCAGAAGACTCGTTCCCCAAATCTTCACTCTGCGGAAAGGATAGAGGAGCAACAACAAAATCTTCTTCTGTCTCTAGCTCATGATACCCTCTTGGTGGCGCCCTCATCACTACAGACCAACTTGATGAATCATCATCTCTGGAATAGAAAACTTGTTTCGCCTGTGATGCCAAAATATATGGATCTTGGAGATACGCAGATTGGTTGACATTGAGATTCACAAGTGTAAATCCTTCTTCTTATTTTACCCCATTTTCTTTGTTGGCCCACTTACACTTGAATAGTGGAACCTGAAACATGTGGTAATCTAGCATAATAATTTGTTGTATAACTCCATAGTACACAACCATATCTGCCATATGTCTATTATCTCTGGCACTAGCTCTATACATGCTAAAAGCTTTGTAAGTTACTCCACTGTTTTGAGTCTTACGCAATACATCCCCAGTGTGAAATCTGTGCCCATTAATCACAAACCCCTTATAGGTCTGAGCTATATTCCTAGGTCCATAAGCCAACCATCTCAGTTTCTCAGAATGATCATCTGAGTTAGAAGGGATCTACAGCCACAATATATATAAGAAAGTAAAGTTAGTGTTATATAAATATACTGAATTTTAGATTCGTGTTATATAATATCTAACCTTATCTTTTACCCATTGTGAGAATCTCTCTGCATGAACTTTCCATAAAAGAGTTTCACTTCTACTGCACTTGACATCCACTGCTTGCAATTCCTCCAAATGCAAACTGTTATACAATATCAGAGGTTAGTTTGATCGAGAAGTATAAGTTAAAAGATAAGAGAAGGGTATAAACTTACTTTACATATGGATTCATCATTGCCTTGTTCATTAGAACATACCGATGAGTTATGTCTCGCTCTTTATCATTTAATTCAACTTGAGCAGCCTTCTGGAATGGGCGTCCTTCAAGAATGTGGTCAGATGACTCAACACCTTCATTACGGTTAACTAGTTCTTGAACCGGAACAGAATTTTGTAGAAACTCCATGTAGAATGCAACACACTCTCCAGCCAGATAACCTTCAGCCATACACGCTTCTGGCCTAGCATAGTTTTTAACATATGCCTTTAGCGTTTTCATGTACCTATAGCTCAACCAGAAAAGCAGATAATATGTTAGTCAACTATTGCAAACAACTCAACCAAGAAAGAGAACCAAAGTAAATTAAAAAGGTTAATACCTTTCAAAGGGGTACATCCATCTGAAGTGGACAGAATGTCTCTACACACTCAGCCTCCAGTAATATTAGCTTTTCTGGATCAACAACTCTCTGACACAACCTGTTAAAGAAACTACACAGTCTAATCACTGCAATCCTAGGTCCATTTGGGAGCAGTCCTCTCAAAGCAACTGGTAGCAGATTCTAGAGAAGCACATGATGATCGTGAGACTTCAATCCACCAATCATAGGAGGATCCACAGAGACACAATTCGATATATTTGCAGAATAGCCATCAGGCCCTCTAAATAAACTTAGCCTCCTGCAAAACTTCCTTTTCTCATCCTTCGTCAGCTAATAAGCAGCTGGAGGTAAATAAGTTCTCTTACCTCCTTCTTGAATATGCAACTTGTGTCTAATCCCCATGTCTTCTAGATCTTTCCTTGCTTTCAACCCATCTTTTGACTTAGCAGATTGCATCAACATTGCCAAGATAGCATCAGAAACGTTCTTCTCCACATGCATGACATCTATATTGTGACGAACCGGCATATCCTAACACAGAATATGAAAATTAAGTTAGAAATTATATGCAACTGTATAGAAGTAAGCTACTATATTAACATTTATAATCAAAAGTACATACCTTCCATTAAGGTAAGTCGAAAAGGATAGACCTTTTCTTCCACCTCCAATTATCACTGTCTTCTTCATATTCATCATTTGACAGCTCCTCTTCTTCACAGATAGCTTTTCTTTTCTTTTTCCCCTTTTTCTCTATAGCTTTACCAAACTCATTTCCGAAATCCTTAAGCATCTCACAAATTTCTACTCCACTTTGAATTCGATTTGCACTTCCTCTCTCAACAGTGTTATCAAACAACTTCTTTCTTCTTCTGTAAGGATGATCAGGTTTGAGCCTCTTTCTGTTGCCCAAATACACATGCTTACGCCTGTGTTTCAACCACCTAAATGGTGTATCTTTTCCACACACGTTACACGCTTGTTTCCCTTTCACTTTACATCCAGCCAATGTCCCTAAGGCTGGATAATCAGTTATACTCCACAACAAAATTGCTCTAAGTGTGAAATTCTCCTTCTTGAATGCGTCATACACCACAATACCTTCCTGCCACAAATCTTGTAGATCATCTATCAATGGAGCTAGGTAGACATCAATGTTGTTGCTCGGTGCAGTTGGTCCAGGAATCAAGAGACTGAGCATGATGTTCTCTGTCTTCATACACAATGTAGGGTGCATGTTGTAGTTGACTAATAAGACTGGCCACGTGCTATACTTCGTGTTCTGGATTGAGAAAGGATTCATGCCATCAGTGGAAAGACCTAGACGGAGGTTTCTTGGATCAACAGAGAACACATGCCATTTATCATTCACATTGGCCCAAGTTAATGAAACAACTGGATGCCTCATTGTCCCATCTGAACTACCATTCTTGAAATGCCACCGAACCTCTTCAGCAATCCTCTTTGACCTAAACATTCGCTTGAACCTGTCTTTGATTGGAAAATACCTTAGAACCTTAGCTGGAACCCCCCTTCTTTTCTGCACCACTGTTCTTATCTCTTTCCCATCTTGAGAGACTACATCTTGCACTACAAGAAAACAGTCATTTTACAACGGACAGAATCGATGTAAAATCGGGTTTGGGACGATTTAGCGACGATTGTCATTTCGTCGTAAATTGTTCGTCGTTAAACCCTATTCGTCGTAGAGTCGTCGTAAAATCTGGGACGCATATAAATCGTCGTAAAACCGTCGTAAATATTTCGTCGTAAATTCGTCGTAATAGTACGACGGATTTACGATGATTATACCACTGACGTGTTACGACTATGTTACGACGGATTATTTACGACGATGTTACGACGGATTATTTACGACGATTTTACGACGGATTATTTACGACGATTTTACGACGATATATCGAATTATATTAATTAATAAATTATTAATTAATAAATAATAAATTTAAATATATATTAATAAATTATAATTTAAATAATTATAATTAAAATTTTATAAATAATTCTAAAATAAAAATTTTAAATATATATTATAAAATAATTAAAATTTTATTAATAATTCAAAAATACAAATTAAAATCCCAAATACAAACTACAATATACTAATTAATACCAAATTCTTCAAAAAGTTCCTCGTCGGTTCTATGCAACAATTCCGCTTGCTTTTTCGCAAGCGGATCCGGATCCTGATCCTCATCCCTCGGTCCCGATGTCGATGCTTGCTGCGCTCTCAGGGCCTTCGCCAAGGCAGGATTATCCACGGCAAGAAGCTCGAACAGGGAATCGTATCCTTGGATCGTCTTACCTAATCCAAGGATCTTCTGATCGGATTCCGCTTGCTTCGCCCGTAAAGTGTTGATCTCGGAATGGGCGGTGTTCAACTCGTTCCTCAACCCAACCGGATCGTTGGTCGGACGATGTGCGGAAGCCGAGGCAACATAACTATCTCTAATCGATCCCATCCCTAAAACTCTGCCATTTTTCTTCGGGGCAATCTAAAAAAAAAACGTTAAAATTAATAAATTGAATACGAAATAATTAAAAATTTAATATGATTATTATTAATTACCTCTTCATAAATCTCGTCCACCTGGGCTGTGGTCAAAACCGCATTGGACTGGACCGAGCTACCGCCAGGTGATAGCTGCTGAGAGAGCTGAGTTTGACGCTCCTCGATCCGTGCCTGCACGTCATTGTAGACCTGCTCCGCCCGAGGATCCACAAAAGAACCGTCTTTCTTTTTGTAAGTTTCCTCAAAAACTCGAGTCATCGGAGGAAGTTCGCCTCCGTTTGCCTAAACAAATGACATTCGGAAAATATAAACGGTTAAAGAATAAATTTAATTAATTACAAAAGCAGGAAAAAAAAATTATTAAAAAAAAAATGATACCATTTGAAGACGCCTTCCCGCAAATGAAGTTTGGCCTGAAGTATGTGGCAACACCGCCGGCCGACCGTCTGGACCGACAGTGTTCCGAGAAGCCGAACACTTAGCAGCCACTTGCTGCGAATGCGGATCCATCCAGTGTGTCTTCAAGCCGTTCCAAACTTCAGAAGACATGTACGGGGGCTTCGCCTCATCGCCGTCAACCTCCCACTTCCGCTTCCAATCGGAGACGGTATTGTTGAGCCGCAACTTTCCCTTCGCCTTAAACTCCGTCTTCACCATCTCGTTGATCGCAACATCCCAGTGCCATTTTTGCTATAAAAACAAGAAAACAATTAGAAACGATTAAATAAAATTAAATAATTATTATAAACCAAAAAAACAATTAAATTACGTACCGCAAAACATTTGAACCACGTATCAACGACGTCGCGCGGAATAGCAGACCAATTGCGGTGAGGCTCCTCGAAGTAGGCTTTGATGGTGTCAGACACACTCCGCCCGACTTTGTTGTCCTCCTTAAACCTGAAATATAAAAATAAAATAGAATGTAAAAAGCAGATATTAATGACAAAAAAAAAAAAAAAAAATTAGCTTACGTACCAAAAAGTACCCGGCGGGCGGAGCAGATCTAACCGGGGTAAACAATCATGACCCGGCGACCGCAAAATTTCCTCAACCGTCAATCCCGCATATATCAAAGCGGGTCGAGGTGTAGGAGCATCTGGCGGAGGCGGGGTCGCCTGTGGGGCGGGCCCGGAGTCCGAAACCACAGACGGTGTGGCAGACGATGATGGGGCGGCATCCGAATTAACACTCGGCCTTGACTCGCCACCCATAAATGCGCGATAATGATTCCTACGTGGCCCCATATCTAAAAAAAAAATTAACGACTATCAAAAATATAATATATCCAATCTAATTCCAATCATATATAATTCAAATTCTATCTAATTATTCCAATCCCTATCTACTATTAACAATCAAATATACTAATCTAATTTATTAATAAAACAAAAAACAAAAAAACAAAAATTTACCTTAGAGAGAGAAAGCTCCGGAATTCGGTAGAGAGAGAAGGATATTGTGAGTTGTGAGGGAAAAATCTGGGCTCGGGTATATATAGATTTTGTGGCCGTCGTAATTTCGATGCTATATTACGACGATTTTACGACGGTCCGTCGTAAAATCGTCGTAATCTACGAAACCGAATAGTAAACCAATAAGAACAATTTCCCTACGCGGGAAATTGTCACTCCACGCGGGAAAATTAATTTTGGGTTACGACGACGTTACGACGAAATCGTCGTAACATCGTCGTAATTTACCATCGAACTTACGACAGACACGTCGTAAGTTCGTCGTAATAATTGAAATTTAAACCCTAAACCCTTAACCCTAAACCCTAACACACATATCCGTATGGTATTAACGAAGTATATTTGTACATCAAAAACTTTTCATTATACCCAATACAATCAAAAATGATGATTGAATCTGAGAAATGAAAAATTTCCTTATCTCCGCTTAATACTCCATAACATTCGTTGTATAAGTTTCTTCCTAACATGCATGAAGTATAAATTGTTAATCATTTTTGTATTACGTCAAACAACGACTCGAGAACTTATGTAAAACAATATAATTGATGCAAAATCAAACATTAATAACCTATACTCAACCCTAAACCCTAAACCCTAAACCCTAAACCCTAAACCCTAAACCCTTTTACCCTATTAAGAATTACGACGATTTCGTCGTAAAGTCGTCGTACTTTACCATCGAAATTACGACGATTTCGTCGTAACATCGTCGTAACAGTTGAATTTGAATTAACACGATACCATTCTATTGAACCGGAAATTTGAATTAAATGGTTAAAGGGTTACGACGAGTTTACGACGAATGTCTTTAATCGTCGTAAATCCGTCGTAATAATGATAACCGGAGATAACCGGAGATGGGATCGAAAGGACTCCCGCAGGTCTAATATTCGACATGTGGGAATCCTTACAATCTCATCTCTGATTATCTCCGGTCATATGCCGAGATCAAGTTTTATTATAAAAATTAAAATAAGAGCAATTACATATATAAATCAATCAGAATCATCATCGCCGCTCGGTTCATCATCTTCATTGGGTTCATCATCTTCAGGTTGAGAATCATCGTCACTCTCATCAAACTCATCGGAATCGCCTTCTTCTTCTGTGTCGTCAGGTAAACATTCAAGTTCCCGGTTGCGGGGATCAATTAACAAAACGTTTTCCGTAATCTCTGGTTCTGTAATGTCACAGCAAGAATCTTGTTGCATTGGAAGATCGTCAACACCAACAATTTTACCCCTTGGAGCTATTTTAATAACTGATAACCATGTGGGCCCAGTGGTTCGTACTCGCAGATATGGCACAAACGTTACTTGTTCTGCTTGTGATGCTAGGATAAATGGTTCAAACTTGTTATATCGCCGTGCTTTGTTGACGTCGACCACACCAAATTTGTTAATTCGCACCCCTCGACCGACTGTTGGATCGAACCAATCACATTTGAAGAGAACGCATTTCATATTAACCAAGCCGGGGTACTCAACTTCAATTATTTCCTGCAACACCCCATAAAAATCTATTTCACCCCTAACACATACTCCGTAGTTGGTAGTTGCCCGCTGAACACCGTATTTGTATGTATGAAACACATAACCACATGTTAAATACATGGGTGCAGTCGTTATCTTCCCGAGGGGGCCTTGTAGTAACTCATGAAACCATATTGGATATGTACGGTCGCCATGATCCACCTATGAATTGAAAAAGGCACATCGAGAAGTGTGCATGTTAGATCGAGCATCGATATACTTGATGAAATTTTTTTATTACGTAAACTTACTTGCGTCTTCAACCACTTAACAAAGTGACGATCTTTACGATCGTTTATTTCATCATCTGAAACGCCTTCAATGCATTCTCGTACCTGACTAACAAATAAACTACAAAATACATATATATACATTGAAATCAATACATTTATCTATATATATAATTAATAAATTAGTAGTGGATAATTAAACTGTCACGTTACCTCTCGAAAGGCTCCACTTCCTCGCAATTTAGGAGGATGTACGTATGTGCGCTGTGCCTATCATTCTCGTTAGACCACCAAACTTCCTTCACTTTTCCACCAAGACGACCGATTGGTGAGAAGATGTCTGGGACACCCTCTACTGCATAAGTTCTTCCCACACCACCATCATCATATCGTCGGGGTTTCCGTTTGCGTGTGCGGACTTTTGTAGCGAAATAGTATGAAGTGAAGTGTGAAGTTTCTTCGGTCAAACTTCCCGCAACAATTGATCCTTCAACCCTTGCTAGATTTTTAGCCTTTCCCTTTAAATGTTTCATGAAGCGCTCGAATGGGTACATCCACCTAAACTGAACAGGCCCGCCTAGTTCTGCTTCATGAGGGAGATGAATGGGAAGATGTTCCATAACATCAAAAAACGCCGGGGGGAATATCTTCTCCAAATTGCACAACAATATTGGAATATTAGCAGCCAGCTGTGCAATTACATCTTCTGACAACGTCCGTGTACTAAGATCCCGGAAAAACGCTCTGATGCCTGCAACACCAAAATTATATAGTGCAATTAATATATATTTGAATTATATGTGATATGATGATATATGTCTCTTACCTCCAATTGCTTCATGAACATTTCCTGGAAGGAGTTCGGCAAATGCGAAAGGAAGTAATCGTTGCATAAACACGTGACAGTCATGACTCTTCATCCCTGAAAACTTTTGTCCTTTCTCAACAGATTTAGCCAAATTGGATACGTACCCATCAGGAAACTTCACATCAGATGCAACCCAATTGAACAACGCTGCCTTTTGTTCTGCACCGAGCCGAAATATAGGAACTGGTGATTTCCCATTGCTCATAATATGCAACTCATTTCTGTTGCAAATATCGGGCAAGTCCAACCTTGACTTTCCGCTGTCTTTGGTTCTTCCTTTCACGTTTAACACCGTATGCATGATGTTATCAAAAAAGTTTTTCTCAATGTGCATGACATCAAGATTGTGTCGTAGCAGATGATCTTTCCAGTACGGAAGTTCCCAAAAAATGCTTTTCTTGTGCCAATTGTGATTCTCCCCGTATCCATCAGGCATATTAGCTGGAGTGTGCCAATTTCCCCCACGATTCACAGTTTCTAGTCCCCCAAAATGATCTATTTTTGCTTCTAGATCTTCCCCAGATAGATACACTGGTGGGGGGACACGCACGATTTTGTTCTTCCTAAACAATCGCTTATTTCTTCGATATGGATGGTTGATTGGTAGAAACCGACGGTGACAATCAAACCAGCATGTTTTTCGACCATGTTTCAGCTGAAACGCATCTGTCCGATCGAGGCAATACGGACAAGATAACCTCCCATGCGTCGTCCAACCTGATAGCATCCCGTATGCAGGGAAGTCGCTTATTGTCCACATAAGCACCGCACGCATCGTAAAATTTTTTTTCCTCGAACAGTCATATGTACGAACTCCTGTATACCACAACTGTTTCAACTCATGTATGAGAGGCTGCAAAAACACATCAAGGGAACGCTTGGGATGCTTCGGACCAGGTACTAATATACTTAAGAATAAAAATTCTCTTTGCATGGACATATCTGGAGGAAGGTTGTATGGCGTTAGGATTACTGGCCATAAAGAATATTGCCTACCAGACATACCGAATGGACTAAATCCATCAGTGCAAAGGCCAAGATACACATTTCGCTTAAATTTAGCAAATTCCGGGTGTACCGTGTTAAAGTGTTTCCAAGCTTTTGCATCTGACGGGTGAGTCACTTCTCCTTCTCTCTGTGAATGTTCTGCATGCCACCTCATCGATGCAGCTGTCCTTTCAGATTGATACAATCGTTTCAACCTATCAGTTATAGGAAGATACCACATCCGTTGGTACGGTATCTTACTACGCCCAGAAGTTTGTGGCCTGAATCTCGGCTTTTGGCAAAATCGACATTCCTGCAGCTTATCATCATCTTTCCAAAAAAGCATACAATTGTCAACACATACATCTATCATCTCAGAAGGCAACCCAAGACTAAACACCAACTTCTGTATCTCATAGTATGTTCCGGCAGCCAAATTATCATCTGGCAAATACTCTTTAATAAGATCAGCCCAATCATCCATGCAAACCTCAGCTAAGTTATGATCAGTTTTAATTGTCATCATCCTAGCTGCTAATGACAATTTAGACTGACCTTCTCTACATCCATCGTAGAGCGGCTGATTTGCATCGGCTAGCATATCATAAAATCGCTTCGCATCTACATTGGGTTCCTCAACATGACTATTATCAACATTTGTTTCATGAAATGCATCATTGACCATTTCATGCATCCTATCATGATCTTGACCCTGCTGATCAAATTGATGTTCATGACCATGATGATAACTACTACCCTGATCAAAATCTACATGACCTTGATGATAATTACTACTACAATCAGCTTGATCAGTAGTACTCCTTTCAAAACCCTCTCCATGTTGATACCAAACATAATATTGCGGCATAAACCCTCTATTTAGTAAATGCTTCCACACCGTCTCAATAAAAATATATCTCGTATTCTTGCATTTACGACAAGGACAGAACATTTTACCGCTTTCAAGGGTTGTTTGCATATTTCTGGCCTGATACATGAATATTTCCAGCCCCTCTTTGAATTCTTTCGTCAACGCTCCCTCCGAATCCTTTTGCGTATACATCCATCTTCGTAGTTCGTATATAGACATTTTATAAAAAGAGTTTTTGAAATTTTTTTTTTTTTGGAGAAGTGTTTGTTTTTTTTTTTTGAAATTTTCGTTTGAATTGTTGGCTGTATTTATAGAAATTTTTCAGAATTACCAACGGATTTACATCGGAAATTTACATCGAATTTACATCGAAAAATAATTTACAACGAATTTACATCGCTTATACGACGGATTTACGACAAATATATGAGATGTAAATTATTAGGTGAACCTACTTTAAAACGTGGCCACCTACCTACACACATTTGACGTAATCTCGTCGTAATGTACATCGAATATAAGTTCTCGTAACATCGATGTAAACTTCCGACGATATTACGACGATGTAAGAATCGTCGTAATATCGTCGTAATGTCGACGTCCAATTACGACGATATTACGACGACAAAAATTTACGACGAAATTACATCGCAATAAAATTTCGTCGTAATATCGTCGTAACTTCGACGTAACATTACGACGGCCAAAATTCGATGTAAATTTTCGTTGGTAATCGACTGTTTTCTTGTAGTGTTGGACACATTTCCACATCTGCGTACTGCTTCCTGTAAAGGATACAATCGTTCTTGTATGCATGAATCATCTCATATCCAAAACCAAACATCTTCAGAAACTTCTTCAATTCATCTGTTGATCTCGGTAGAACATTATCAGTAGGAAGCATGTCCTTTACCAATGTGAGCAGCTGATCAAAATAATTCTCCGACATGCCACTCTTCACTTTAATCCTGTAAAGCCCCATTATTGCAGCTACCTTGGTGTATTTGGAACAGCTAGAGTACAAAGGAGTTTCAGCATCTTCAAGCTTCTTCTTGAACTCAGACTCTTCTTCAATATCACCATCATCTTTATGATCTTCACTGTGGCTATTGGGCTGTGAATCATCATCAAAGAAGGTTGTTCTTATCAAATCATACGCTTCAAACTCAGAGCTCGGATCCTCAGGTGGATTAGCAGTTCTCTTTTCCCCATGCTTACTCCAAACTGGATTCCTCTTGTATTTCTCATCCATACCCCTAATAACTAGATGGTCTAACACTGTATCTCTCGGCTGATGACACAAATTCCTACAATCTATGCAGGGACATAACATGGCACTTGGATTACCCAAGCACCTTGCTGATGCATGAACAAAATTACTTGCTCCTGTCTCGTACTCAAGGCTAGCCCTGAAAGTAAACAGAAAAAAAAATTACAAGTTCAGTAGATTTCTCCAAAACAGTTCTACTTAACTAAGGAATGAAAAGAACAAACAATGCCATACCTAGGAAGCCAGACCCAAGATTTGTCCGTATTACAAAAACACCACAGCTCCACGACCAAGTGTACATACACTCAAATTAAAGCATATCAATCAAAAACACTCAATCAACAACACTTAAGAGAACAAGCATCGTGTGTATGAACTTCCCTTAGTTCTGATAGATAATTACTCACCAACTAAATTTATGTACTCCTATGTTGAATGCGAACTTCAAAACCCTAACACTTGCCTCTGTTACAGAACTCGAGTTCTGAAACCCACAGTTATCTGCAAAATTAGAGCGTCGATTATATTCAGAAAAAATAGCAGCTAATAAGCATAAACCGCTTAAGTTGTGAGACGAATGAACCCTAAATCGATGACTCTTACAAAAACAATACATCTAAAACACATATTATAAGTAAACATACCTTGAGCCTAATCGAACCGTCAAATCTGTCTGCGAAACACCAAAATAAACGAATCGAGTCAATACTAAACATGTAAGAACCTTAGATCCATGTATATCCATATCAATTACCAAATATCTCACCTTCCATGTCTGTTTCGTACGTGAGCAATCTTCCCAGAAAACCCTCTGCGTCGACTTCGATATTTCCAATGCAGATGATAAATCGTGAGATTAGGGTTTACGTTTGGACAGTAAAACTGAGAAATCGAGTTTCAGAGTGAGAAATCGAAAGGGATATAGAGATTTGAGCTCAGGAACAAAGAGAGAAAGAGTGCGTGTGGGGAAAAATTTTGGGAAAACCAATTTTCTATTTTTTTGGCTAAGTCACGCGGGGACTTAAAACTTTTAGTCCCGCTTAACAATTTCATAGCGGTTTACTGTAATATTCACAAGCGCCAAAGACTATAAATTGGCCGCGTGAATTTTTTTTGTCCCGCTTAACACATTGATAGCGTTTACTACTAAGCAAACGCTATCTTAAAATGATGGGTTAGTCAATAATAGCATAAACATGCAAAACGCTATCTGGTTTTGCTATCAATAATCAAATTTCTTGTAGTGATCCTACCCGAATAATTAAAACTACTACAATAATATTGCACCATTGAATCAGTTTCTCCGTGCGTATACCAAACCTTGTAACCCAGCATAAACCCATTCCTGTAAAGATGATTTCATACTTCCTTAATAGAAACTAATCTATGATTCCGACATTTAGTACATGGACAATACAATTTACCGTATTCCGACGTCATGCTATTGTTTGTCGCAAATGTCATGAATTCCTCAACACCTTGTGCATACTCATCCGTCAGTTGATTCGTCGCTGGATCTTGCCGTGGTTTATCCATCCACGATCGAAAATAATCATAAGGGTTTGGATTTGAAGAAGACATTTTCTAAGAAGTTTTTTTTGTGTAAGTTGTGAATGAGGGTGGAGAGATATTTATAATGGATTTTCTGCGTATTTTCGACCGGTTTCCGACCGATTTCCGATCGGTTTTATAATCGCAAACGGCTATAAAACGGCTAATACAACGGGCAGATTAACAGATCTATTTCGTCGGAAATTGGTCTGGAATTCCGACCGATTTCCGACCAATAAAACGGCTAATGCAACGGACAGATTAACGGATCTATTTCGTCGGAAATTGGTCTGGAATTCCGACCAATTTCCGACGATCTTACATCGGTCTCTAACTCGTCGGAAATTGGTCGGGATTCTAGACTAATTTCCGACCAATAAAATTTCGTCAGGAATTCCCGACCAATTTTAGACGGATCGTTTTTCCTCGGTATTTCGTCTGAAATTGGTCGGGAATTCCCGACGAAATTGTAGTGGTCGGAATTCCCGTCGGGAATCGGACTGTTTTCTTGTAGTGTTAAGAAATCAATAAATTGAATAACACTGGAATTTTTTTAAGAAATTAAGAAAAATCACTACACATACTTAATCTAACGTCAACACATGAATTTAAAAGAGTTTGTGAAATTAAATTTCATAGAAAGTTTGATTCCTTCGATTCTAGTTAAAATAGAACTTCATAACTATCTTCACGGTATGATCTGGATTCTTTTATGTTCAAAAACAAAAAAATGATCTGGATTCTTTTTTTCGAACAAACTGAACTCTTTAGAATTAGCAATCGTCTTGATTTTTTTTACGATAAAAAACCAAGGCAGCAACCTGGAGGACTGTGTCATACGCAATCAAAGAGAGCTTATAAACGCCAAGAGCATTCTTCAAATGCATAGAAGATTTTAGCTATTTTCTGCATAGATCCTGTAAATGCAGGATCTCGTACTTGTGAACTGCGATAAAGAGTGACCGAACATTTTGTTTCCCTTTTGTTGATAGCGTAGAGCCGTCACGATAGATGAACTAAACTAAATACTTCTTCATGTTTCATCTCCGAGATAGTTACTGTCTCTAGCTTAGCTGAAGCCTTGAACTCGTCAGATTCAAACATTAACCAGAACACCTCTGATCTTGCTGCCTGTTCAAATTCCATATATGTTTAGAAATTAGCATTGATGATTTTAAATAGGTGTTTTCAATCTTGACAATTGAAATAATCAATTTGAAAACAGAACGATATCTTAATAAGTTAAATGGATTCACCTTTTCTATATCGGAGAGACCAAATGGAAAAAGGAAACCCAAAATCCGAATAACAAAAAAATCCAAAAAAATCCGGATTGAACACCAAGTAAGATCCAAACTCACTGTGAACAAAAAAAACAACAGTGAACATAAGCAATACTAAACGTATGATTATGATAATTAAGAGAGACTGTATAGAGACCAGAACAAGTGTACTGTGGACGGAGATATATGCCCCCTCATAACTGTCCATTGCCCTCTTTGGGTTGGTGCTCGAGGAATGGAGTTCACTTGGGTTTATGTCTTGCAAGGGCTTGAAGCCAATGCAAATCTGGTAATATACCAATCTTCACTTCTAAAAACATCCATCTTTAAATTGTTTCTTGTTGGGAAAAACAAACGCGCAACGGCGCAGCGGAATAAAGTTATCCTCGTACTTGTGTGAGCCGTGAAGAAAATATAGAAACGATGGCAGAAATTAAATCGAAGCTGAAATTAAATGAGACTGACAAATTTTTTAAATAAAAACCACGGGACCGTAGTCCACTCAAAATCCACTATCACCAATGTATTTGAGTTACAACCACGTCCTCCATGTTCTACAAGAACAGATCCAGAGACCAAGGCTCCAAAGAGCAATCTCCAACACAAGAACTCAACAAGAGAGCAATACACGAGCTTATAAACGTGCAATCACAAACGACTCTAAGTTCACTAGGATTCCGGCCACCAAATCAGATCTCCACCGTACAAATCCTAGACAAACGAGTCAAAAACACCGCTGCACAATTTCAGCTCAATCAGAGAAGAACTCACCGTTGGATTTCCCAAACACTCAAGACATGTCCTGCTAAAAACTGGAAATTGCCTGCAGCGAACAGCCACACTAAAACCCAGATATCTGACAAACCAACCGTTGAACGCAAATCCCACCGGTGAATCTCAAGAACACTGAGTCACGAAGCTTCCCTCAAAGTTTCAGCCAGATCGGATTACTGATAAGCTTCCAAACGTTGCCTTGAACAAAACCTGACAGAACTGTTTTTCTTCTTCTCTTGCCTCCGAAAATTCTTTCTTTCTTTTTGCTTCTTGTTTCTCTGTCGACAAAAATCAGGTTAAGAGTAATATTTATACTCCCTCATAACCCTAAGCCCAATAACAATCATGGATTAATTATATGGCCCAAGTTTGGTTCTCTTTTAACCAAACCCAATTGGTTTCCACACTAGGAGGAAAACCAACAAACTCCCCCTCCGACTAGGTGGAGGAAACAGCCATCCCGGCTATCTCTCGGCAAACTTCAAGCTTCCCTCTCGGCAATGACTTCGTCATCATATCAGCTCCATTATCATCCGTATGAACTTCCGCAAGTTCCACTTCTTTAGAAGCAACCACATCACGTATCCAATGATACCTCTTGTCAATGTGTTTCGAACACGAATGAAATGTCGAGTTCTTCCCAAGACAAATGGCGCTCTGACTATTGCAAAACAACACATACTTATCTTGCTTGAAACCAATCTCCTCAAGAAAATGCTTCATCCACAACAACTCTTTACAAGCTTCCGTTGCGGCTATAAACTCAGCTTCAGTGGTAGAAAGTGCAACACACTTTTGCAACCTTGATTGCCATGCAACAGCTCCCCCTGCAAATGTTACCAAGTAACCCGAAGTAGACTTCCTGGAATCAATATCCCCAGCCATATCAGCATCAGTATAACTAACAAGCAATGGCTTATCACCTCCAAAGGTAAGCTTCAAACTAGAAGTCCCTCGAAGATATCTTAAAATCCACTTCACAGCATTCCAATGTTCTCTTCCAGGTTTGGAAAGAAAACGACTAACTGTACCAACAGCCTGAGCTAAATCTGGTCTTGTACAAACCATAGCATACATCAAGCTACCAACTGCAGAAGCATATGGAACCCGTGTCATACCTTCCTTCTCTGAATCTGTACTCGGACTCTGTTGACTGCTCAATCAAAAGTGTGTAGCAAGAGGAGTGCTTACAACTTTAGACTTATCCATGTGAAACCTCTAAAGCACTTTCTCAATGTACTTCTCCTGAGACAAGTGAATCAATCTTTCACCTCTATCTCTGACAATTCTTATACCAATAATCTGTTTCGCTGGACCCAATCTTTCATGGCAAAGGACTTGCTAAGCTGTTTCTTCAACTCCTGAATTCTGCTTAAGTTCCTGCCCACAAACAACATATCGTCAACATACAACAACAAGATGATAAAATCATCATCACCAAACACATGCACAAACACACAATGATTAGAAGTAGTCTCCTTATAACCATGCTCCTCCATAACTGACTTAAACTTCTTGTACCACTGTCTCGGTGCCTGTTTCAATCCATAAAGACTTTTCTTCAAGTGGCAAACTAAATCCTCCTTGCCCTTTTTCACAAAGCCTTCCGGTTGTACCATGTAAATCTCTTCTTCCAAATCACCATGAAGGAAAGCCGTCTTTACATCCATTTGCTCAACCTCTAGATCAAGACTCGCTGCCAATCCAAGTACAACCCGAATGGATGACATCTTCACAACAGGAGAAAAGAATTCATCATAATCAACTCCCTTTTTTTGGCTGAATACTTTCACAATCAATCTAACCTTGTATCGAGGCTATAAACTGTTTTTTTCATGCTTAATCCTATACACCCA
The DNA here is from genome assembly GCA_002933915.1 of Eutrema heterophyllum. Lineage (NCBI taxonomy): Eukaryota > Viridiplantae > Streptophyta > Magnoliopsida > Brassicales > Brassicaceae > Eutrema > Eutrema heterophyllum. The sequence goes on from PKMM01023943.1 coordinate 119,977, forward strand.
CTTATTAAGCAATACCTTTTTACCCTTAAGCAAATTCACCAAATCAAAAGGTGTCATTCTCATCAAAAGAATCCATCTCATCTCCCATGGCATCCAACCACTTATCCTTGTGTTCATCCTCCAAAGCTTCATCAAAACTCTCAGGTTCTCCCCCATCATTAAGTAACACATACTCACTAGGATCATACATTGTCGACGATTTAGACCTCTCTCAGATCTTCTAACAACAGGTGGGTTCTCGATAGTTGGTGTTCCATCATGATCGTCACCATGACCACCAATACCATCATCATCATGTGCGGGAGCATCTGCACCAGGTGTATCAACATCAACCTCACCCTCGACTTGGTCGTGGACCAATGTAGAAGGAACAACCTCTGAATCAATCAAACTCTCAAAACTCTGAGATGATTTTCCGGACTTGTAAATGTCCTTAATAGTTTGATCTTCCATGAACACAACATCTCTGCTTCTAATGAGCTTCTTCTCAACGGGATCATAAAATCTGTATCCAAACTCATCCTGACCATAACCAATGAACACACATTGTCGCGACTTCATCTCAAGCTTCGACCTTTCATCTTTGGGAATATGCACAAATGCCTTGCACCCAAAAACCCTCAAATGACCATAAGAAACATCCTTACCGGTCCAAACTCTCTCTGGGATATCACCCTCCAATAGAGCACTTGGTGACAAGTTCAACACATGAACAACTGAGCTCAAAGCTTCACCCCATAAAGTCATAGCCAAGCCTGACTGTGAAATCAAACATCTCATTCTCTCGACAATCGTCATGTTCATCCTCTCAGCCAACCCATTCAACTATGGAGTCTTAGGCGGCGTAAATTGATGCCTAATACCATGTTCCTTGCAATAAGCATCAAATGGTCCAGAATACTCACCACCATTATCATTGCGGATACACTTTAACTTCTTTCCCGTCTGTCTCTTAACCAATGCCACAAAATGCTTGAAATATCCCAAAACTTGATCTTTAGTCTTCATAGTGTAAACCCATAGCTTCCTAGAATGATCATCAATGAATGTCACGAAATATGATGCACCACCAATAGATTTCATCTTCATTGGACCACACACATCTGAATGCACCAGATCAAGTATCTCAGGTTTCCTAGAGGGTGCAGACGACTTGAAAGAGACCTTGTGTTGTTTTCCCGCAAGATAATGCGCACACTTCTATAAGTGCAAACCGGAGATCCCTGGAATGGACTCCTTCTTAGACAACACAGACAATCCTTTCTCACTCATGTGACCGAGTCTCTTATGCCACAACTCCATGGCACCATCGTTCTCCACTGCATTAACAATTTCTTTGGAGGCCTTAGCTTGCATCCAATAGAAAGACGAAGACTTATCACCTCGAGCCACAACCATAGAACCCCGTGAAAGTTTCCATTTACCACCACCGAATAAACTATAGAAACCCTCATCATCAAGTCTTCATGTAGAAATCAAGTTCAACAGAATATCTGGGACATGCTTAACTCCCTTAAGCACAAGTCTAGTACAAATACTAGTCTCCAAGCAAATATCACCAAGGCCAACAACCCGAGCCAAACCATCATTACCCATCTTCACAGAACCATAACTACCTGAAGTATAGGTAGTGAACAAATCCCGCTGTGATGTAGCATGAGTAGTAGCTCCACTATCAACCACCCAACTGGTGTCTTGGCATGCAACATTAATGGCATCACTCTCATGAAGAATTAGAAACTGATCGTCAGTGACTGTCACCCGATCTTCACCATCTCCTTGCTGTTTATTGTCCCTTTTCAACTTCCAGCAATATTTCTTCGTGTGCCCTTTCTTATGACAATAATGGCACTCCATATTCGCAAATCTATTAGACTTGCTCCTGCTCCTATTCTTTTCCTTCTTGGGCTCTCTATGTGTACTCCTCCCCCTTGATTCAGAAACCAATACATCTGAACGCGAGGAACTAGCATTTGATTGCCTTCTTGTTTCCTCATTCAAGACACTGTTCTTCACTAAGTCAATCGAAATAGCACCATCCGACGCAGAGTTACAAAGAGACATCCTAAACACTTCCCAAGAATATGGTAATGTACCAAGAAGCCATAAACCGTGAATCTCATCCTCAAACTTGATTCCCATGTCAGAAAGTTTATTGATCAATCCCTGAAATGCATTCAAGTGATCCGTCATAGGAGTTTCCTCCTCATACCTCAGCTCAATCAACTTCTTGATCATGTACATCTTATTATTCCCGGTCTTCCGAGCATATAATTGCTCCAGCTTCAACCACAAAGAAAGAGCATTAGTCTCAATTTCAATATGATGCAAAACATTATCATCTACCCACTGCCTTATCGAACCACACACTTGGCGATGCAGCAACGTCCACTCATCATCGGTTTTATTATCCAGTTTCTTCTCTTGAAAAACCGGAAGATGAAATTCCTTCCCAAAAAGCAAATCTTCCATCTTGCCTTTCCATAGATGATAATTAGCACCATTCAAGTTTATCATTCTGCCCATATTTTCCATCGCTCACACAAGCAAACCAATAACCCAAAGTTATCAAAAAAAATCCAAAGCTCTCAAATCCAAAGCTCTGATACCACTTTGTTGGGAAAAACAAACGCGCAACGGTGAGCCGTGAAGAAAATATAGAAACGATGGCAGAAATTAACTCGAAGCTGAAATTAAATGAGACGACAAATTTTTTACGTGGAAAACCTCCTCGATGTGAGAAGTAAAAACCAGGGGACCGTAGTCCACTCAAAATCCACTATCACCAATGTATTTGAGTTACAACCACGTCCTCCCTGTTCTACAAGAACAGATCCAGAGACCAAGGCTCCAAAGAGCAATCTCCAACACAAGAACTCAACAAGAGAGCAATACATGAGCTTATAAACGTGCAGTCACAAACGACTCTAAGTTCACTAGGATTCCGGCCACCAACTCAGATCTCCACCGTACAAATCCTATACAAACGAGTCAAAAACACCGCTGCAAAATTTCAGCTCAATCAGAGAAGAACTCACCGTTGGATTTCCCAAACACTCAAGACATGTCCTGCTAAAAACTGGAAATTGCCTGCAGCGAACAGCCACACTAAAACCCAGATATCTGACAAACCAACCGTTGAACGTAAATCCCACCGGTGAATCTCAAGAACACTGAGTCACGAAGCTTCCCTCAAAGTTTCAGCCAGATCGGATTACTGATAAGCTTCCAAACGTTGCCTTGAACAAAACCTGACAGAACTGTTTTTCTTCTTCTCTTGCCTCCGAAAATTCTTTCTTTCTTTTTGCTTCTTGTTTCTCTGTCGACAAAAATCAGGTTAAGAGTAATATTTATACTCCTTCATAACCCTAAGCCCAATAACAATCATGGATTAATTATATGGCCCAAGTTTGGTTCTCTTTTAACCAAACCCAATTGGTTTCCACACTAGGAGGAAAACCAACATTTCTTACTTCCATCGAAACGTGTTTGTCAAACTCAGGTGTTCACGATATCTTTAGCCGCGCTAGGTTCGTTGATAAGGCTACGCAAGAAGAAACCAAAGACTCTGATCCCCATCATATACAATTGTGCAGTGATCATCGCTACAATGCCTTCAATCACTAGCTATCTAAGGAGAGTCATGGGATGGCATTTCCCAAAAGTTGTCGGGTTTGAGCTGTTGACTTCTCTGGTAATGGCTTTCATCACTTGTCAACTCTTCATCCTCTGCCAGAGACCGTCTTTGTGATACCACTCTCAAGCGAGACCAGAGACAGTTCAACTGTTCTTAGGCAGAGAGCCTCTTGTTTACGGGTAACTCTTGCGACATACTTGCCATTTTTTCATTTTTTCTTTAAGGTCTCTGTTCCATGAAACTTTGATTTTTATTTGTAGAAGAATATCGAACCATCTTTTCAAATATTATTGATTTGGGCAGACGAAGCTCTATTATAATATATGGAAAACAAAAGGACTAAATTGCAAATAAGTTCAGAAAAGCTTTAGGCAATGTCATTACTTTCAAGAAGTGATAAATTGTTGAAATGATAGCAAATTTGTCTAATATGAAAAATAAGAAAGTGCTTAAACCCAACAAAAAAAAATTAAATCACATAGATGATAAGACGGTGTTATGGTTCTTCTAGCATCAAAAATACACCTCCACAACATCCCTCATTATCTTCACGGTACGATCTGGATTCTTGTTAACGAACAACTCGAACTCTTTAGAATTAGCAATCATCTTGAAATTCCTTAGGATAAAAACCAAGGCATCAACCATGAGGTCTCTATACGGAATAAAAGAGAGCATATAAACGTCAACAGCATTCGTCAAATTCAGAGAAGACGTTAGCTTGCTTCTGCATAGATCTCCTAAGTGCAGGATATCGTATTTGTGAGCTGCGAAAAAGAGTGACCGAACATTTTGTTTCCCTTTCGCTGATAGCGTAGAGCCGTCACTATAGATGAACTCAACTAAAGCCTCTACTTCTTCATGTTTCATCTTCGTGATAGTCATGATATTTGCATATTTTAACTCTTTTTAACGCACATTTCATTTGGCTTTTATGTCTTTTACATGCATTTTTGAAGCTTTTCCTTAACATTCCATCAACTTAGAGACATTAGTCAGTTTAGAATAGGTCCTAGTGAGTCTTGCGTTGTTTGGAGTGTTTCTAGGTGCTTATGGAAGCATTGAGGAGTTTGGAGATGATGGCATGTGGATCAAGAGCAAAGGAAATCGCCAAAGGAAGAGAAGTACAAGGGGAAGAAGAAAACATAAGCCATTTCGGGGTCTTGCATCGACATGATGCATGATGCATGCCAAAATGACTTCTGTTTAAAAACAGAAGTCATTTCGGGGTGTTGCATCGGTATGATGCACACCGACACCAGTAGAGAAGAAGAGACAGGAGAATCCTCGGGATGTTGCATCGGTATGATGCACACCGATGCGATATTGCCAGACCATTCGGCAAACTCACATCGGTGTCGTGCATCGGGCAACAGCATACCGATGCAGCTTCCCTCAGACGAGATAGGAGAATCCTCAGCATCATGCATCGGCGAACAGCACACCGACGTGACTCCTCTGGACAGTTTGGCTACTTCACATCGGGGTGCTGCATCGGCCAGATGCACCCCGATGCACCCCGATGTGACTTCTGCGACCAAACTTTGTATAAATTATTAGAGACCTAATTATGCATCTATCTTGTTTTTGACTTTGTAAAACTCGACTTTAGAGAGAAAAATGGAGATTGTAAGAGATTTTTGAGTGATTTATGCAAGTTCTTGTTTAATTCTATCATCTATCTATTTTCTTATCATCTACCATGAATCTAAACACTTCTTTTATGGGATTTGTGGAGATAAACATGGGTTGTGAGTAGTTTTCTAGAATTCTAGGGTGAAGTAGATTTAGGTAATTTTAGTGTGAATCAATGATGTTAGGGCCTAGATTATTAATGATCATTCCTTGTTTAGTGTTCTTAATGCTAAATTGACCATGATCAAGTTGATTTAGATCATAGGGAATCTCTCGCCCGGAAGGTGTTCGATGAAATTCTCCAATGAACTAATCAAGGGATATTACATTCTTAGCATATGGAAATAGTTGTCTAAGATGTTTATTGATTAAATGATCTTGTTTCTAATGCTTGAAACTTATTAAATCACAAATGGGAATTTGTTCTTGATTTAGTAATTTCCAAAGTGACTAATTCCAAGGAATTAGGTTAGTCTTGTTTAATGATTGTGATCTAAGGATTAGCATTACTTGATTATATTGGCATCATTGTGAACCTCTAAAGTTACCAACAATCGCATACTTCACACTTGGATTCGTTTTTAGTATTATCTTTAAACCGTAATTTGCACTCTCGTTTAAGTTTACATCTATTGCTTTAAGTAAATATAGTTTGCTTTCAATATCTTTTAGGTTGCTAGAAAACCTCTTCTTGAATTGTTTAGATTTGTTAGATTGAGAAGTTTTATGTATTTTTAGTGTTTAATCTTAACCTATTATAGATTGACATCTCAAGTGCTACAATGACATGAGTACACTTGGATAATTGAACACAAAAATATCCGTTATCAAGTCATTCTCTCTAACTTAGCCGAAGCCTTGAACTCGTCTGATTCAAACATCAACCTAAACATCTCTGATCTTGCTGCTTGTTCAAATTCTTATATATGTTTAGATATTAGCATTGACGATTTCAAATAGGTTTTTTTTTTAATCTAGACAAACCAATCCAATCCAATCCAAACCGAAATAATCACTTTGGAAACTGAAATATATATATATATATATATATATCTTAATATTATATGGATAATTTGTTTACATCCGAGAAACCGAATCGAAAAATAAAAAACCCTTATAAAACTTAAACTTCTTTGAAATTAAAGATATATTTGAATAAAACCCGAAGAACCAAAACTGAAATCGAAATCATATCATGCCAAATATTAGATTTGGTTTTACTGTATACTAATAATATTCATAAGCCAAAAAATCTGAAAAACCATATAAAACCCGAATCAAAATCCTGAATTTCAAGTAAGATTGTTCCATGCATAAGATTATGATAAGTAAGAGACAGTATAGAGACCAGAACAAGTTTGTGGGCGGAGATATATGTCTATTGCCCTCAGCCGTACATCGCCTTGCCATTGCTTTTCCAGGATCTTAGCAAATCCACCCAAAAAAGTAAGAATGAGTATAGAGACCAGAACAATTTTGGGGGCGGAGATATATGCCCCCTCATCACTGTCCATTGCCTTAAGCCGTACATCGCCTTGCCATTGTTTTTTCAGGATCTTAGCAAATCCACCCAAAAAAGTCTCTCGGTTTGTCTGTGTAGCCATTTGTTGTAGAAGAATTAAGAATTACTATAATCTAAGGGAGAGTTACTTAAATAGCACACATGTTGGTAATAATGACTGGAGAGATACAAATATTTTTTTAATTATTATTTTGTTTTCCATACCCAGCGGCTGACTTATTGCTATGACGTGGCTGACTTATCATCGGAGCGGCTGACTTATTGCTATGACGTGGCTGACTTATCATCGGAGCGGCTGACTTATCAATGGACAGCGGCTGAGTTATTTGATCTAATGATGGCTGATTTATAATAAACCAGCCACTACACGGCTGATTAACAGATAACTCAGCTCAGTACTGGCTGATTTAGTAATTAATTGTTAATTACTGTAATAGTACGCTTACACAGCTGATTTATGCAGTGTAGCAGCTGACTTATTTTTTCCACCTGACTTATTTATTTCAGTGGCTGAGTTTGCAAACTTTGAAAATTACTGAAATAGTATTCCTAGTTACGACTAACTTATCAAATCTATGGTGGCTGATTTACTTTGATTGCACGGTACCATGTCAGCAAAAATGAAATCCACATCAGCTCGTTAACAGCGCATCTCTAGGTTAAGTCCCTGTAAACAGATCAATCCGCCGTCTTCTACCTAAT